>QKWP01002014.1:15517-53821 GCA_003550325.1 Gigaspora rosea | reverse complement strand
AGAAGAGTGCTGAATTTAATAAGCCTAGTTTTGCTCTAAGAGTTTTTAATCCAGATTTTTTAGCACGTCGGGATGAATCTGTATTATCAAAAACTCGTGCCATTTTAGGGACCAATTCTTGGAGATATTTTATGGATTCGGGTGATTCTAAACGTGCTTTAACAATATCAGCTTTATATCTATCTCGATCATCAATGTCTTTAATGGGTGTGCATAACTTTAGTAATTCCAGACAAATTCGATGCTTCTCAGCTTGGGTAACGGTTGTAAGTCTATCATTTCTATAATCTTCACTGATAATGGCCTCAACTGCTGTCTCATTATTAGTGCCTGTGTCTCGTAGTTTCTGGAGGTTTCTGAACCATTTCATATGATCATATTTACCATAATCTGTAATAAATTCCTCTGTTAAAGATTCAGGTGACATCCCATAACAATCTGCAATATGATACCGGCTTAGCGCATACATTTCTTCTAAAGTCTTCTTTGGCTTGTTTTCTAGGTGTTCGGCCATCTCATGATTGAGAATATTGGCGTTAGCAATGTCTGTAATTTCCTCTGCTTTAATAGCCGAAGAAGACCCCTTTACTATTTCAGTTAATGACACGGTATCATCTTTAGCTTTTGGAGTGGCATTTATTATAGAAACTACCATACCTGCCTTTTTAAGAAAATCTACCATTCTCCACCCAAATAAACAATGAGATCAGAATTTTTCTAATGTATGGGCAACCCACAATCGAACTGTTGGTATGTCTTTATTTCGAATAATGGATTCTACATCTGGAAATATTCCTTCATTCTGAAGTTCTTGAGAGAGAGATTCACGTTTAGCTTTTAACAACCAGTGGAATAATCCTTCAGTGATTGGGTGATTCGATGCTCTTTGTTCGATGTGGCATGTATATTCTTTAATACATCTCATGCAGAATAACATCTGGTTTGTCCTAGCATTCATTTCTACATAACTTTTGAAAAGACAGAATGCACGCTCGAACTTGGGGTTAGTACACGAGACTCCTATTTTTAATGTACTTGTATATGCAACAAGATCACATCCTTCCATGCCTCTTTCACGTTGCTAAAATCCTGAGACTTCTCAATTGGATCTGATTTTCTATGATATCTTTTTATGCGCAATGTTGGAAATTCTCTTATCAGAGCGCGGGTAATACCTTGTACATCCCCTCTAAGATGGCAAATGAGAGATGCGCTTTTTCGTTCTTCATAAGGTAATAAAGACATTACTCTTGCCCATTCCCAAAGTTCAGCTAACACAGTTTCTTTATTAGGAGCTAAACGGAATATTTTACCTTTCTGGGGTTGGTAAGTGTTATGGATAACTGAAAATTGCTTACCCTTTCGGAGACTTTTAATCCATTCTATATTAAGGTCAGTAAGGTCATTATCCATAACAATAATACGTCTCGCTTCGTGAATTAACTTATATAAATGATCTCTCGATCGCCCTGCTAAGCGAGTGTAGGCTTGGCTATTCACAGATACTACTTTATCAAGCCATAAATCGTATTGATTTGGGAGGCATTTGCATTTTTTACCGCATTTGCATTTTTTACCGCATTTGCAATTATTAGTAATGCGATGTAAACTTTCTATCTGACATACTACTCTTTGATGGTCTGGAAGATTTATATTTTTAGTATCGATACCACAATATGATTTAAGATTAAGCCTTGTGGTAACAGCACTAGAATAGGTATGACGTGTAGATAATACAAGTAAATTTATATTATCAGGAGTTCTGAGATGTTCAAGGGCATATGTTTTTCCCGTCTCCCATGCTGAACCCACATATATATCACCTTCTTTGGGTAAAGGTTTTATATATTGCTTCTTATATAATTCTGTATTAGTAAGGGATGAATCACATTTCACCCAAGCTGGCATTTCTAAGAAGGGTTTTGGGAACTTTGGACCCTTTATTTTGAGAGGGCTAGGTGTCGGAGATGTATTTATATTTTTTTGCTGAATTTTTTCTGCAATAGATGGATCATTGAAAATTTCTCCCGGTTCATCTCTATTTTGCTAAAAGCATTTTACTATGAACGATCCATTTCCATATGCACGACCAAACCACCTCTGATCTTTATCGTGCTGGCGTTTACATATTGGACATTCTAAATATGCTTTTCGATTGAAATATACGAAATTTTGAGAATCCTTTTCCTCAATATTCCAACTTCCAAGATAATCAGAATATTTATACAAAACTATATTCGCATATTTTTTTAGTGCATCATGACCCACGATTATTTTTTTCTGATTATTTATTTTTATGCTAAGGATACGGGGCCTTACCTTGAATCCTGCATCAGATGGCGGTTGAACTCTGGCGTCATTGAGATCATTCCACCCATTACCTAGTGAGTATTGGAGTATACGCTTTACACGATCTTTTTTTGCTGATCCAATAAGACAGAGATTAAAGTTTCGCCCAGGTAAACCTCGATCAATAAACTTACCATATTTTTCTCCCGTTAGTTTATATACCAATTCTGTAAATTCTTTGAGTTCTAGATAATCAATAAGTAGAGTTGAGGCGTATAGGAGGTGATAACTGCATTTACTAGAGTCGGATGATGTAGCAATTACCAGTCCTTTGAGAATTTCTTCCCAACTGCAATCAAGAATTCGATATAATGCTCTTATAAATGAACAACAAATACGAATGAATATATCTCTAGTATTAACCTTTTCTAATCTCATTTTTTCACTAGAGGCGTCGATATCAATAACCGGCCTTAGAGGTCTTTGTCCATTAATACATTTGTGAATTCCAGGTAAACCATATACTTCAAAAATATCATCTACAGCTGAGAATTTTTTGTATTCAACCTGTTCTACCTGTATAACTAATTTATCTGCCAACTCTTCTCGTGTATATGCATCGAGCAGACTAATTCCTTCTTTTGCTCCGTTATTAGGTAAGAGATAGTCCCATAAATATACATCTTTCAGTGAACCTTTTTTATCCGACATATCTCTAGTGGGTGAGGAAGCGATTTCATGGATTTTATTTAGCAAATCTTTTGGGGTAAATTTATCATCAAATTTTTCTTGCCTTTGAGTATATATAACTCCCACTCGATCTGTGGAATTTGTCGAATTAAACATTTGCTCTTCTACTTTAGGGGGTTGGGATATTGAAGACTTAATAGTACTGGTCTCGGTATCTGACTCATATTCAGAGCTATAATCACTGCAACTTCCCGATTCACATTCGGATATATTATCGCTATATTTATCCGAGTCGCTTGAATAGTCTTCGGTTTCCCCACCCTGAACCGGATCACTTGTGCGTTTTGTTCACTCATTTTTTTTATTTGGTTTTTTATTTGCTATGTTAAAACTGATTGTATATTATTCGCAAGAAAAAAGTTTAAAATGAAAATTAATTCCAGAGTATAATTATCAATAAAGTTATTGACTAGTATATCGTTATGGCTTTTTATCGTTGCCCCTATATTCTTAGGACTGGAAAAGTTTGCAATTGTGGATGCTATCGGTCTGAGGGGTGTAAAGTTCATTGGAATGCCCCTACACGTATACCCTGTAAAGAGTGTGGTAAGTTGACCTTTTCTTCTTATGACTTTTGTGATATTCATGCTAAAAAATATCGAGCAAGATCAAGATATCATAAGAAAAAGTTCGAGAAACTAGGCCAAATACAAATGTAGTGGACACAATTTTAGCACCTCGTGCTTGCTTCGCTAAAAATATATATTAATGTGAAGCTAACTGCGTAATATATATATAAGAAAAATGGCAGAAGGCTTCACTTTTTGATGATATTTTTCGGGTATGCTTTAGGTATATGGTAAGTGAAGCTAACTGCGTAATATATATATAAGAAAAATGGCAAAAGGCTTCACTTTTCAATGATATGTTTCTGGATATATTGTTGTGTATGTGATCATGGTAGCTAACTTCGGTAATATATTATAGCGGAGCTAGTGTCTCTGACACATAAGAAAAACGCAGAAGCCACCCATTTAACGATATGTTTTTGGATATGCTTTCGGGGTAGATATCTACCCACTTTAATGATATGTCTTTGAGTGTGACGACGTGAACATAAAATCTTCGTCATAATTTTTATAGATCGTGGGGGTATCCAAGTGTGATGACGTGAATACAAATTTGTCGTCATAATTTTTATAGATCATAGGTACCTAAGCGTGACAATGATGACACAAGCGCGAATCGTTCGTCACTCGAATGATGACGCAAGCGTGAATCGTTCGTCACTCAAATGATGGAGCGAATACTAATATATCTCTGACGACACAAGCACGAATCGTTCGTCACTTGAATGACGAAGCGAATACTAATATATCTCTGACGACGCAAGCGTGAATCGTCGGCACTCGAATGACGAAGCGAATACTAATATATCTCTGACGACGCAAGCGTGAATCATTCGTCACTCGAATGATGACAGGCATATGATCCCGTCGTCAGACATAACCTAGATTAAGTGGAAATAACATAATTATGTTATTTCCACTACTTAAATAAACTTAATAATTTTTTGTTGTCATAGATTGCTGGAATTTTTACTATCAGGATTTTTTTGTTGGGATTATGACCTGTTAGGATTCTATTTGTCAGGATTTTGACTGGCACCCCTATCTTTTAACCTTCTTACTTTTGAAGATATGTAGTTTTTTTTATTGTTTGCATTTTTTGGTTTTTTTTTTTTGAACTTATATTTTTTTTTGTAGATTTGCTTTGCTAGAGCTGCCATTGTGGGTGTTATCATTTATAGAAATTTTGGACTTTTGTTACTTCAAAACCATGCTTGTAGAGATTTAGGCTTCATCATTTTATATTGTTATTGTTGATTTTAGGTATTTCAGAATATCATATGTGATTTCAGGTTTTTGTAAAGGTTTTTTTAGTAATTTAGTTAAACTTTCACCTATAATCACAATTTTTTATTGGCAATGGATGCATAATTGTGATTGGTTAACCATAAATTATAAATTTTTTAATTTTATAAAATTTATTAATAAAATTCTACAAAATCTTGAATCACAAAATTATACTAATAAATTCTAACTTAATTTATTAAGTAACTTTATTCAGCACCTAAAAATATATTAAATTGGCAAAATTGGTTTTATTTTACTTGAAATTTGGAGGAAAAATGCATAATTTTGGATTTTTGATCAAAAAGTCAAATTTAAGTATCTTTTCTCCAAATTTTAAGTAAAATAAGAAGAACTTAGCCAATTTAATGTATGTTTAGATGCTGAATAAGTTTAATTAATGCATAAAATTAAAATTAATTAATAAAAATTGGCTATTATAATTTTACTAATTCTAACTTTATACATTAATCAAAATTGTTTAGCACCTAAATATAAATTTAGTTGCAAAGTTTTTTTATTTACAGTACTTGAAATTTGGAAGAAAAAATGTATAATTTTGGATTTTTAATCAAAAAAGTCAAATTTAAGATCTTTTCTCCAATTTTAAGTAAAACAAAAACAACTCTACTGATCTAATATATTTTTATATACTAAACAAGTTTAATTAATATGTAAAGTTATAATTAATTAATAAAATTTTAGCAATTATGAAGATTTTGTAGAATTTACTAAAAAATCTTATAATTTGCAAAATTTTACTAATTCTAACTTCATGCACTAAGTAACAAATGCTGTTGTATTTTAATTAAAATTTGGAGGAAAGATGTTAAATTTGAGTTTATGTTTGTTATCAAACCAAACTCAAACTCAAATATATTTAAAAATTGTGATCTTAAGTCAAACTTTTTAGTTAAATTTAAATTTGGGTTTGAATTTAATTCAAAGTTTGCAAACTAGTTTGAATTTAAATATATTTTTTATTTTTGCAAAAATAAATGGGTTTACAAGTGCACCATAGTTGAATCAAACTACTCAACTATATTGTATTACCAAAATAGCAAGTTTTGCAACAGAATTTTTGATTGTTAATTAAACTAGAAATTATAATAATTTTAATGCACTAACTCAACTTTAACTACATATTGTGCTACCAGAATAGCAGATTCTATAATAAAACTTTTTATAGTAACTTATAATAGAAAACATAATAATTTTAATACAAACTTACTTATACTATATTACTAAAATAATAAGCTCTGTAACAGAATTTTTTAAGATATCTTATTATATATAAAATTGCATTATTTCTAATGCATATTAACTTAAACTTTACCATATGTTATATATTACCAAAATAGCAAATAAAGAATTTTTATAAGCTCATAGTAAAAATTAATACAACCTTTATCAATACTATATTTATCAAAATAATTAAGTTCTATAACAGACTTTTTACAGTAGAAATTACAATAATTTTAATCATGCACTGTGTGTTAACAGAATAGCAAGATCTTTAACAGAGTCCTTTATAGTATCATATTATAGAATTCATAATAACTACAATTCAAACTAGCTTAGCCTTAACTATATAACGTGTATCACCAGGATAGTGGTAGTTTTGTACAATTTTTTACATTAATATATAATATAAAACATGGTTTTTTATAGTAAATTTATATACTTTCAATTTATACTATATCTCACTACAAATATAATGAATAAAATAGAATGGTACATAAGCGCCACCTGTTACACTAGTAATCATAAGATTCCTAACAATTGACTACTAAATTATAATATGACAGGGTGAAAGCTAAGAAAAAAACCTGCGAAAGTAGTTACATTATTGATGCAGATCACTATCTAAAATAGAAAACAACCTAACCTAACCCTAACTAAGTAAGATCTGCATCAACAATGTAACTATCTCTATTTCAGCTTTCATCCTGCCATATTATAATCATTAAGATTCTTAACGATGAACTACAAATTATAATTGTTAAGATTCTTAATAATCAACTACTAAATTATAATCATTTAAGATTTTTAACAATTAATTACTATATCACAGTTTATTAAAAAAAATATATTATATGCAATTAGTTATATGTAAAATTTTATCATATGAATTTTGTCAATCAGATAAATCAACATAGCCATATTTTTACTTCCAAAGTTTTAAATATAATAAATAATAATATTAAACAAGAGCATTGTTGAGGTTTTTATAAATCAAATAGTATAAATGGCATAAAGCGCGAAGAACTTCTTATGAAATTCAATGTCTTCAAAGATGGACAACCATTTTGTCTTTGTTAGATTAGTTGTCAGTTTGCAAGATATCAACTTGATAAGTAGTTTATTAGTTGCAAATCTTTATTTTCAGATACTAGTACATTATGAATGTGGGAGGTTAAATCAAAAAAACTATTCTGTTTGCTAATGCATTTACATTTAATTAGAATTTCTTTATAACTTATTAATTTTTTTATTAGATTGCACCCTGCTATGTGCTTAGATATTACCCAACCAATAGAATATTTGTTGCATGATTAGGTAAAAATGGTATCTTTTCATTGCTGTACTATTGGTAGTTATTATATAAATACTGTTTTTTTTTTAGATTAATGTTTGAATATAGTAAAAGTTTCAGAGTTAGTAAGTACGTACCAGTTTCCATATATTTTTACATTCCTCTATTAGCAGTTGCTAATGCTTTTTTTCTGTTTTGTAGGTTTTGGGCATTCATAGAACTTGAAATAGTGAAATTAGAACTTTCCAACTAGATACATTGGACCTGAAGTCGATTTATAGTACGATTTTAATCTTTTTGTGGAAGATTAGGTAAGAACTGAGATTTTTTCTTTTATATAAATAGTTCTTTGGTGATTTGGAAGTCAGATAATACTTCGAGTTGAAGCTGGGCACAATATAAAAATAGTATTATAATTAGTATGGTATGACTGACCTAATTAGTATAGTACATAGTATAGGGTGTGGTACAGGCAAATTTTAAAATTGTACCATGCTAATTTGGCATTATATATACTAGTATTAGGGCTGGCTTGTACTATACTGATTTTTTGTAAATTCTTAATGATAAATAGATCGTTAAGAATCTTAATGATCTAAAATAGATTATTAAGAGTCTTAATGATCTAAAATAGACTATTAAATATTTTTTTTAATTTTTTTATATAAAATTATATGTAAATTTTTATTAATTATCTAAAATAGATTATTAAGATTCTTAACGATCTATTTATCATTAAGAATTTTAATGATTCTAAAATAGATTAAGAATCTTAACGATCTATTTTAGATTATTAAAATTCATGATGATCTATTTTAGGATCATTAAAATTCTTAATGATAAATAGATCGTTAAAAATTTTAACGATTTATTTTAGATTGTCAAGAATCTTAATAATCTAAAATAGATTATTAAGAATCTTAACGATCTAAAATAGATTGTTAAGAATCTTAACAATCTATTTTAAATAATTAATAAAAATTTACATAAAATTTTATATAAAAAAATTAAAAAATCCTATTTTTAGAATCTTAATAATCTATTTTAGTTAAAAATCTTAACAATCTATTTTAGGATCATTAAAATTCTTAATAATAAATAGATCGTTAAGAATCTTAAAAATCTATTTTAGATCATTAAGAATCTTAATGATCTAAAATAGATCATTAAGAATCTTAACAATCTATTTTAGGTCATTAAAAATCTTAACACCAAAGAAATCTTTATTTTTTTAATATTAAAAAACATTATTTTATTTTTTATTTTATTTTAATTGATAATCTGTTTCCAAATAAATGAGCCATACATAGAAATTGTGACATGCAGATCTATATGATTTACTATATAAAATTGCTAAGCCACAAATGCTACTTCACAACAAAGTGAAGTCAATTTTTCTACTAAGTAAACATATTTCAATTTTTAAGTAAACTTGTAGAGCATCTTTTCTGATTAGTAATATCATTAAAATCTGTTTAGCAGATGCAGAGATATTGCAATAAAAAGATTTTCCAACTAATGTAAACAAACTATAAAATGGCATTTTTGATTATAGTAAAATTCATAGTGATGTATGTCATGATTTACTATATACGGCAATATATTTTTCTCTCATTCAGAAACAGATTATTAATTAATTTAAATATTTTTATTTTTTTAATATAAAAAAAGTTTTATTTTCTTTAATTTAAATGATATTTTTTTATTTTTTTTAATATAAAAAAAAATTTTTAATTTTTTATTTTTTTTTTAATTTAAATAAAATTTTTTATTTAACCATTTTTAATTTAATCGATATTTTTTTAAATATTAATTCAATAGATTTTTTTATTTAAATTATATTATTTTTAATTTTTTAACTTATAATTAAATAAATTTTTTTAATTTAAATTATATATATTTTTTTAATTTTTTAACTTAAATGATATTTTTTTAATTTTTTTCTAATAATTTATTTATTTATAATTATATTTTATTAATATAAATATGTCAGAAAAAGTAATGTGTTATGATTATTTGTAGTGAAAGTTGTTGAAAATGTATATTAGGGAAATGGTTGTGTCGAAGAAGTAATAATATTAGAGAAGGGTAGAGAAAGGTTATGTTAATGTTTGGAAAAAAATGATCAAAAAAGGGTAATATTTGAAAAAGGTGGTATTAGCAAAGAAATAGTATTTAAAAAAGTAGTGTCAGAAATAGTAATATTGAAAAAGATGGTATTGAGAAATGAAGGTATTGGAGAAGAGTAATATTTAAGAAAGTTAGTGTTAGCAAAAAATGGTATTTGAAAAAAGTGGTGTTAGGAAAAGATGATATTGGAAAAAAGTGGTATTAAAGAAAGGTGGTACTGGAGAAGAATGGTCTTTGGAAAGAGCGATGTTGGGAAGATTGATGTTTGAAAATTAATATTGGAGAAAGATGGTATCAGGGAAGAATATTGTTTGAAAAGAGTAGTGTTAGAAAAGGTAATATCAGGAAAGAATTATTATTAGAGAAAGGATTGTTTTCAGAGAAGTAGTAAATAGAGTAGTTGGTAAGAACATGATTAAAATAAACTTGTTTGCAAATTGGTTATCTAACAATAAAAATGATGAATTAATTATAATAATTATTTAAAAAATCACTAATATATAATTTAGTAATAATATATATATATATATATATATAATTATATTTGTCAATTATAAATAATTAAGAATTATCTTAATTTCTGGTTTTAGGGCAACTACATTATGCAGCTATTTTATTGTTTATTAACTTAGAGTTTTAATAAGAACTACATATATTAACTAATTTTTTTATAATATTTTTATAGTCATGTACAGAAATTATAATTACTAAAGGAATCTTAATAATTTTGATAATTATGATATAAGTACACTATAATTATGTTTGTTAAGAATCTTAACGATTGTGCATGTCAGTGCATAAAAATTATAATTGCTAAAAATCTTAATTATTAGTGCAGAAATATGATTGTTAAAGAATTATAACAATTGTAACATCAGTGGACAGAAATTTTTAGTAGTTCTTTCAAGGATTCTTCATAGTTTTTAGCATTTTTTTTCAAGAATTTTCATAGTTTTTAGTAGTTCTTCCAAGAATTTTTTTAGTAGTTTTTCCAAGGATTCTTTATTATTTTCATCTTTTGTTTCTTATTTTATTTAAAGTTTTTTTTTATTTGAAATTTTATTTTATTTATTTGAAGTTTTTTTTTTATTCGAAGCAGTTTTCTTTTTTTTTATTTCATAAAAATTTTTTTTCTATTTTAATAAGTTTTTTTTTTTATTATTATTTTGTAGTTTTTTTTTTAAATAATAAAAAATGGATAATTTAGTGATTTATTATATAACGAGTTTGTAATTTTTTTTTGTATATACTTGCTTTTGTTATATACAATTTTTTCTTTTTTCTTTTTTTGTTTTTTTTAAATAATAAAAAAATTTTTTTAATTAAAAAAAGCTGATTATGGGGTTATCATAAAATAATGGCCTTTTTTAATTTTTTTTTGGTGTTATAAAAAAAATGCCATCAGAAAATATATCTCTTACAGGAGATATCTAAAAGCACCTTTTTTTTGTATTTTAATTTTTTTTTGTAGTTTTTTTTTAATTTTGGTTTAATTTTTTTTATATTTTTTGTTACAAAAATATGGATACATTTGATAATTTTGATTGGTTGATACAGAGGTTGTTATAGTGATGGGTTGCTATCTAGTGATACCCTTTTTTTATTATATTTTATATATTTGGATATATAGTTATAAATATGACATTTATATTACAATAAATGATAGTAATAAGTAGCTACGCAACGCAGTTGCGCAAAACCAGGAGCGAAGAAATTAGTAGTACACTATGATGCTAGATACTATATATAGATAGAATCATCTAACATAATTTTTCCTAAACGCCTATTAGATTCTGATAATATATACATTATCTAATTATTGCAACCATCCGGATATTCTAGCTGGCTATTTGGGCTGTGGGCTAGGAAAACCTGCCTTTGACACTTTTTCAACAATTTTGAAACTTTGATTCAAATTAAAGTGCTGGTTTCTATCTACACGTATTTTACTTTTTACCCTATGTTGATATAATAAATTATCGTAATTTTTTAATTTAAATGTTAAACCAATTTTTTAATGATCATTTTCTAAAAATAGATCTACAACCAAAGATTGATGACTCAATTAAATTAGATTGGTCAATCAGTGTTTCATAATCATATGACTTTGTTTATTCAATAATCGATATTTAAAAAAATTTAGGTTTCATAACAAATAATCGCCATTTTCTCAAAATGGAAAACCCCCTTCAAAGACGGGTTTTCCTAGTTCATAGTCCATTTACAGTGGTCAAATTTTGATTCGCAATTAAGTTAAAGTGCATGTTTTTAGAGTCAAATTCACATTATTAATTTCATAAAATTTAATATATGCAATTTCATAATTAGTAAAGCAATTGTTCTTTTATATGAAAATCTGAGTTAGGATATCACATAATTTGATCTGACCAATTATGTGATTAGAGTCAGTTTACGAAAAACAATATAGGGAGGGCGTTAATAAGGTATTAATTTTAAGGTTATGTAATGCGCGAACAATAATTATATATTTAAGGATAATGATGATATAGATACCTGATACCTGCAAAAAAATAATAATTGAATTTGCAACAATTGTAAATGTTAAAAATGTTTATGTAAATCTGCTCTGCACAATTTTATATAGTTGGCAAACAATATAAACAAAATCTTAAGTAACTCAATACATAAATCGATAATCCAAACAAAATTCTGAATAAACAAGCTATAATATTAACACATAAGCACAATAAGTCAAGAAAGCATGATGATAAATAGTCGAGTCAATGTACATATAAAGAAAATCAACATTGTAAACACATAAGGTAATATTATAAATAGTGATTCCTACTGCATGCATACAAAATCAAGGAATGATCATCCAAATCAGAAGCCTAGAATTGTGAACTTTACTTAACTTGCCTGTAAACCATACTCTACGTACTTCGTACTCTGTTTCTGGTATACTTTACGTACATTGTACTACATTCCTGGTATATATCCATAGAACAAATAAGGAAAACGGGATAAATATAGTTAATAATAAAATCAGAGATATAATCAATTTAATAATAATTTAATGAAAAATGATGATCATAAGGCAGGAGTAGAATAAATTTATATCGTGATATTGAGGCGCAGAAACATTATGATAGTATTACCAGAGTCAAGAGCTTGATATGTAGTTTGTTATTCATATTACACTATATGGGGCAGCGTCAACTAAAACAAGGCTTATGGCATTTTTTGCAAAAATGAGTTAACTATCCATCATATAAAGCAGGAATTTTTCTATATAATTTGACATTTAAAGCATTGATTTACATAGTAAAATTTTTACCAATGCTTACTTTTTGAAATGTTGTATATGATTAAAAGTGATCAAAATTAGAATTTGGATATCCAGTTGTCGATCCTTGCTGCAGAGTCATAGAAATGGATTCGTGTGATTGGCTAGCAAATGTTGATCCAACAGGTTATACTAATAATAGATCATCATTGTTATTGTTATACAAATTTTCAAACATGATTTTCTCAAAATAGAAAAAAAGCTATAAGCCTTGTTTTAGTTGACGCTGCCCCATATAGCTGAAAAGAACTAATCAAAGACATAGTACACTCGGCAAGGTCCAGAATGGATCAACCTACTAGTTTCTTTGGACGTTAATTCTAGGCGCCTCTCAAAAGTGCTGGTTACACACAATATTTTTTTAATCAGATACTGAGAATCACACTCCTGTACAGCACATAAGAGAACTATCAATAATACTAACAGAGGTTATATTGTTGTATTATTTACTTTTTTGTGTTTAATCAATGACCGGTCAAAAAAATTAAACCCATCGCACTATAGAAATCTAAAGTCACAAGTTTCACCATTTAACTCTTCAGTAAACAATACACTTCGTACTTTGTACTATGTTTCTGGTATACACTTCATTGCAATATCAATATTACGATTAAGAATTTTTTTTACCAATTAAATTTGCAATTTCTTTTAATAACATTTTTTAGTATTGTTTGGGGTATTACAAAAAGTTACATGGACTTTTTATCCAATCAGATGCCCGGAATTGCAGACATCAACTAACTTGCCCGTAAACCATATACTCTGTATTTCATACCCCGTTCCTGGTATAAAGTGTTTAAAAATGGTTATATATTTGTTATTTAGTAGAAATTTATATGTATTTACTGCAGAAAAAAACAATAAAACCCTTGTAAAATCTAAATTAAAGCTATAAATTAGTGAATTATAAAAATTATAATATGTCTTTAGAGCAGTGATAGTAAATGATCTGGTTATTTGCAAATTTTTTAAATGATCTAAAATAATTGGTCATCTCAATTTTGGGTTATTTAGAAATAACTCGTGACCAAATACCATGTTTATTTAGAAATAACCAAGGTCATTTGAGGTTTATTTAGTTATTAGGCCATCATATTCTATATCTAATATTTTTTTACATCGATTGATCAACTTTAATTGCATACTGATAATGCATATGTATCCCTTAGTTTGTAGAAGTTTGCAGTCAAATTTGCCTATATAATTACTATAAATATATCTCTGATCTATTTTTTAATCATTTAAAATATTTAAATAAAATTTGGTATTATAATATTTAAGAACAAGGATTATATTTTTGAATTATTTAAATTTATATTATAAGACAAAAGTTTATATTGCTTATAAGCCAAAAATATTAAATTTTAAAGAAATTTTTTAACCAAAAATAATTTACAATATCTTGGTGAATTTTTTAAATATTGGTTTTAAAAATATAGTTTCTAATACAATATTGTAGTTTTATATAAAGAATAACAACTTGCATTATTGTATTTTATGGGTGGCAATCAATTAATTAACAATCACTTTTGACATTTTACCGATAGTTTGTTTCACCGAAGTTCATTTTACTGACAAGTTTTTTTTTTCAAAAAGCAACTAACTTTAGCTCTAATTTTATCTAATTCTACTCTGACTCTAATGACAATAACCAGAATTACTTTGTTAGTAAAATGAGCTTTAGTAATAAACTGTCAGTAAAATGAATGAACTTGTCTGTTAGTATTTGTTAGTAAAATATTATATCAGTAAAGTGATTGTCAGTAAAATAATACGAACCTGTATTTTATATAATTTACTTGTAAAAATTAAGACTTGTATTAGAAGTGAAATTTTTTTATAAATAGAAACATATAAATTTGAGAAAATCTAAAAACAATTCTATAGTAAAAGTTCCAAAGCAAAAACTTTAAACTTTTATTACACCAAAGTTTTTTAAGTAGTAAATTGCAGATAAAGGATAAAAAATAATATTCATTTATAATAAATTATGGCAGGCATTTAATAGTAAATTTTTATAGTATGCAAATAGGGCTTTTCTACATATAAAAATATTTTTTTTTACTAAGCAAACCTTTTATAATTCTAATTAAACTTTGAAGAACCAACTTTTTTGATTCTATTAATATTTTTTTTTTTTGATATTAATGGTGAGACCTTGCTCTTATCTTTATTAAATTTAATAGAAACTTTTTACAATTGGAAAAAACTTCATGTTTTAAATCTAATGCTAAGAAAAAGAACCCAGACATATAGCTAGATAAACAAAAGTAGATCTAGTACTTATCTGCTGCCTAAACCAACCAGAGTGGCCAAGGCTCACCTAGATTTGGGGATTAGTTAATATACTTGAAGGGTGTATAAGATATTTAATCCAGTAAGGATACCAATATTCTACTTTCTGAATAGAGGTATTTATAATAGAGTTATTATTATTAGTTTGAGTTAAATGTGTAGTAATTACAGGAGATCCAGAAGGTATAGGCTGGTTTTGTGATGTTGTTTGTTGATATTGTGATCTTGAAGTACAATATAGAATCCAAATTTTTGTATAGATTTGTTGGTTACGATGAAGTAAAAATTTAATTGTGAGAGAGCTAGCAAGTTTTGAAGATAGAGTAATTTCTTGTATTATGTTTATTAGTTCTAGTGGAATAAGACCTGATAGAGTTAAGTATAATGAAGGCTTATGTGAAAAATGGTGGATTTGAAAACTATCAAGTTTTAAGATTTGGGAGTGAAGATTTTTAGTCTGAGTTGGGGAAATATCTAGTTTGTTAGAACTAAATATTTGGTTTAAAGAAATATTTATAAGGTCTAGCAATAGATTAGTATCTGGACAGAGGGCAGTGCAAAGCACTACTTGCCTGTTGGCATATATGACAAATGTTAGGGTATGATGGATATCTTTTATAAAGGATATGTAGGGAGGGAAGCTCATCTAGTAATAATTTGACTCTAAAAGATTTTAGAGTGGAAGATTGAAAGCTGTGTGAAAAATTGGTAATTTTTTGGTTGTTATTGATATATAACCATGAAGCATTCCAGTTAATAAGTTGTGAGATTGAGTTCCATTGTTGAAAGCGATTTTGTAATGTCCACCATGCAATTATATGTGCTCTGCAAATTGTTCTGATGCTGTGACGTATAGGGAGTTCCATTGGGTAGTGTATTCCAAATTGACCAGTAGGGGATATTTAGGAAGTTTGGAAGTGGCATAGTATTGGTTAAGTTTCGGAATTTAGATATAACTGTATAAATTTGGATAGTACAGTTTCTGGGAGCTGTACTGATTGTAGCTAAAATTGCAAGTAATTCTGCTTTAAATGAGCATGGCCAATATTTGGTTTGTGCTTGAAAGATGTGTATGATATTTAGATTATCTAATTGTATCCAGCCAATTCCCATAGAGCACTGAGAGTTGCCTAGATTAATAACAGAGCTATCTGTATAAAAAGTTAGTTCTGTATAACTACTATTATAATTTGTAAAAGCCTGTAAAGTATTACAAGCTTGACTTGGTTCAAATATAGAAGGTAGTTGTGTAGTAGAAATATTAAGATTTGGTAATGGTGGTATTTGAATTGGGTTTCTAAGTGCAATTGAGTATATAAGGTCTAGAAAATTGGCATTTAAATTAATTGTTTTGTCAGAATTTAGTCTACCAAAGAATTTTGTAGCATGACTAGTAGGTATTAGAATAGTACATTTGTTTTTGATTATTTTAGTATTAAGAGAACAGTTACTATATAATGATTGGAGGTTGGATATAAGTTTGTAAATTGTGTTTGAAAAGAACATTGCCAGTGTGTTATTAGTGTAAAGTCTGATGTAGTTGGTTGGCGACGAGCTTTGCCTATAATGACTTGATCATTTAATAGTATAATAAGCCAAGGTTTGGCATGTTTTGAAAAGTGACCAGTAGTATAGCTATAGTAGTTTGTAGGAGGTAGGTTTATATATGAATAGATAGTATGTTCATAAGAGTGGCTAATAACTTTATTTTCTAGGAAGGTAAACCATTGAGGAGTTCTGCCTTTAGGAATTTTGTGTAATCTTGGTGAAATGTGTTTCCATTCTAACAGACATGAGTTGTCATATGTTGTGAGTTGGTCAAGAAAAAGTAGATGATGATGCTGAATTTGTTTTTTAAAAGTTGTATATTTAGGATGTGAAGCCAGAATAGATTCCAAAGAAGTTGAACCTTCTTGGATTACAAAAGGAATATTGTAATAAGAGTTAGTACTTATTGACCAGTTTAGGTGCTTGAATAGCTGGATTATTTTAAAGGTTGTAGTTAATTTGTTAGGATCATCAATTGTAGGGTTAGGGTGTAAATAATACTAATAGGTGACCAAAGGTTATTTTGAAGTTGTTGAACTCTAATAAGAGTAGTTGTACTTAATAGATTGTTTTTTTTTAATCTCTTAATAAATTTAGATATATGATGTTGGAGTTGAATGTCCCAGATGTTTTTAATATTGTAAATTTGGGGGTAGAGTAAAGTACTAGTAGGGATTGTACGGTTGAGTTTGGCTTTATGCTTGATTAATCCTATGTGCTGTGTTAGAATTTTGTTACATGTTGGCTGACTTAGTACAATATTTTGTAACCGGTATTCTATTGTGGGATTACTATTTGTATACAAAAAATTATACTAAAATAGTAATTGATTAAAACTTAAAAATAATTACCATTACAGATATTAAATATATATAAATACTGGTAATTAAGTATTTATTTTTACATATTGAATTTTATTATTATTATTATTACCAATATGCCACCCAAAGAACATTATCTTGCACAATACTTTGAAAAAATAAAAGAAAAAGCTAATAAAACTAATGTTTTTCTATTTGCAAGTTTTGTATTAATGGCTTGGTCACGAAATTGCTACCAAAAAATCAAAAATTACTCATAAAAGTCATGATTGTAAAAATCATCTCAAGTCATGACAATTTTTTCTTGCTGAATATTTTTATGAAAAGCAACAAGAAATTTTAGATCCACAAAATGAAACTATTGAAAGTTCTTTAACAAATATAAAAAAAAAAGTTAGATTCTTAAAATTTAAATAAGTTTTTAAATCTAATTTTCAAGGAGAACATTTAGAACAATATGAAAAATTATTAATCCAGGCTACAGTATCTCATGGATGGTCTTTTCGATAGATTAAAGATCCAGAAGTACAAAATCTTATATAATTTTTAAATCTAGTAGCTACTTTTCCCAATCGATTAGACCTTTCAAATTGTATTTTAAATCATGAAACAGAAATGGTTTTAGAAAATATTGTTCAATCTGCAATACAAAATGATCTTGGTGTTACATTATCATATGATGGCTGGAAAAATGTAGCTTCACAAAATATTATTGGAAGTACACTAATTACTGCAGATGGATTATCTTTACCATGGAATGTTGAAGATTTAAGTAACAAACATAAAAATTGGCAATCTGTAGTATTAATGACAAAAAATTTGTTTAATTCAATTGAAGCCCGTGGTATTTTAATAAATGGACTAGTCACAGATTCTGTACCTGAATATATGGCCGCAAGGTAATATAACATATTTAAATACTATATATAATAATTTAAATTAATTTATAATAATATAATTTTTTTAGAAAAAGACTTCGAAAAGAGTTTCGAAATAAAATCTTTTTACCATGTTTTAGCCACCAGATGAATTTGTGTGTTGGTGATCTCTTTAAAAAAGATAGTGAGCTAAAAATTATAGCTGAAAATGCAATTGAAGAGGTTACTTATTTTCACAAATCAGATTTTTTTATAGCCGTTTAAAGGATAAACAAGCAACTGTCTATAAAGGAAAATATATTGCATTAATAACCCTAATTATACATGTTGGAATAGCCATTTTTATTGTTTTTCAAGTATTTTAAAATCCAAAGCTGCTTTAAAAGTTAATATATTTATTATTATATACAGTAATATTAAATATATTTAACAATAAAATTGATTTTTTATTTAGAATTTAATAACAAAAATCGAAGATGGTGATGATAGCTCTCTTCATGGTTTTCCAATTGATATCCAAGAAAACCTTTTGAATTCTGATTGGTGGAGAAAATTGCAAGAATTATATAAATTAGTTGAACCTTATTGTGCAGCTTTAAATAAATTACAAACTGATAGTGCATGATTACATAAAGTTCTTTATGCTTTTGAATAGATTGTAAAATTTTTAAAATTTAATTCTAATATTTCTTTACAAAATTATTATATTCAAAAGATAGAAAAATGATAGGCTGAGTAGGAACAGCCTCTTTTAATTCTTTCTTTTTTACTTTATCCAAAATACAAGCATACAAAATTTAATTTTATGCTTTCAAACCTTTCATATGCTCATTTAGACAAATGGGTATATTACTATTATACTAATTGGGTTAATAAAAAACCTGGTGATATTCTTGTAGAATTAGAGCGGTATCGTGCAGAAAAAAATCCTTTTGATCAAGAAACATATAAACAGTTTGATGATCCTTTAGAATTTTGGAATTATATTGCAGGTTATACAAAAGAATTGCATCTTGTAGCTTTAAAAATTTTTTCAATTTTGGTGGCTAGTGCTTCAGTAAAACAATATTTTCTACGATGGGTTGGATTTATACTTCTTAGCGAAACTGAATGCTGGTAATTTGTAATATTTTATTTTAAATTATTTTAAATGCCTATACACTATATACTATAATTAGTTTTTAATTTTTAATTTAGTTTGATAAAGTGTTAAAGATATGTCAAATAAGAGATAAATTATAACATGAACGTTTAAAGAAAGCTTTAGCTAAACAAGAAAAAACAATTTGTGAAACAAATATTGCGCAACAAGCACAAAATACAGATTTAGAGAATAAAGAAATTTCTGATATTGAAAATAAAATTTTTAATACAAGTGAAGATACCGATATTGAAGAATTAAATGAGTTGAATAGTGAAGATGAATTTAAAAATTGTACTGGAGATGTTCAAAGTGTTAAGAATTGGCACTATTTAGTATCTTGATGGACAAAATTAGTAGATGAAGAAAAAAATAATCAAGATGAAATCAATGCAAATAATGAATTAGTTGACAATAATTCGTTAGATGATGATAATTTTTTTGATAAAGATTTTAGTAATACACATCCAGCTAAAAATATGAAGCAAAATGGAAGTTATCAGATTTATTCACAGATTTACTTGAGCAACCTGCCTATAGGGTTCCGAAGTTTGATCCAAGTTTGATTTGAGTTTGATCAAACCCCAAATAAAACCAAACTCAAACTATAAATTTTATAAAGTTTGAGATCAAACCCAAATTCAAATAAAAAATAATCAAATTCAAACCAAACCCAAATACTATACTAAGTTTGATTTGAGTTTGCTTTGAAGTTTGCAAACTAGTTTGAGTTTGAATAACATTAATATATTTTTATATTTTAAACAAGTTTCTTAATTGATAATCCACCTGTCAACTGGAGAGTGATAATAGGCGAAATGTTGCATGCTTCTATTTACAATTATTTTCTTACTAAGTTAACGATATATGTCCACTAATAGAAAGTTGTAGAGCTTGTCAGGACGCATCTAACAGTGGCTAGATCATCTAAATCAGCCCAGTGGATGGCAAGATATCGTCAAAAAATGATTGGCCGACTATATAAAAATCCGTGACAGAGATTACATATGAAAATCACTATAGGCGAAATGTAGAGTGCTTCCATCTAAAACTTTTTTTCTTACTAAGTTAACAATACATGCCCACTAATTGAAAGTTGTAGAGCTCATCGAGACGCATCTAAAGGTGGTTAGATTATCCAAATCAGCCTAGTGGATAGCGAGATATCGTCGAAAAACGATTGGTCGACTATATAAAATCTCTTATGTAGAGATTTTAAATAGTCAGCCAATCGTTTTCGACGATATCTCGCTATCCACTGGACTGATTTGGATAATCTAACCACCGTTAGATGCGTCTCGATGAGCTCTACAACTTTCAATTAGTGGACATATATCGTTAACTTAGTAAGGAAAAATGTTTTAGATGGAAGCACGCCACATTTCGCCTATAGTAATTTTCATATATAGTCATCGCCATCCACTGGGCCAATTTGGATGATCTAACTACTGTTAGATGCGTCTCTACAAGCTCTACAACTTTTAATTAGTGGACATGTATTGTTAGCTTAGTAAGAAAAAATTATAAATGGAAGCATGCCACATTTCGCCTATAGGATCACTCTCCAGTTGACAGGCGGATTATTAATTAAAATATAAAAATATATTTATATTATTCAAACTCAAACTAGTTTGTTTTTTAAACTTTAAAGGCTGGGTACTATGGCCGGGATTTTATTATGAGTTATTAGGACGTAATATTTATTACATGAATGAGGATACAACTAGCCACACGTGCACTTTTGGTGCCTAATTTAAGTAGTCCGCCCGAAGGTTCTACACTAGCTGCCATACCTACAACCCAACTACGGGAATTGCCTATTTAAACCCTCTGGTTCACGCTCTTCCTATTACTACCCGTTGCACTGCACAAACGCAGATATTAAGGGGCCCCAACTCTTTTTGATAAATCATCAGCCTAAGGGCTACTTTACCCTCGCACCAATTGCCTACCGTTGTCTTCTGTGTCCTATTCCACTTCAGATACGGATTTAGCGACAAAGCCGCTTGCCCTTATTAGGTTCATTCCGATCCCGACCACCCACCTTCTTTTGGTAGTGTCGTTGTAGATCTTCACTATTACCTCCTAATTCGGGACTTGCTAAACGGGTTTCTATTCCTCTGGTTCCCTGGATTTTATGGTGTAACAATAACACCATTGCGCCGTAGCTCCTATTCAAGATGGTGGAACCAAGGTAACAGGTTTTTGCAACCCAACCAATCTGAGCCACATGGTTACCGAACACAGGCCTATTGTTCAAAGCGTCAACAGTAGGATTCAAACTGTCATTCTGCCACTTGGGGGGTGACACCTTGACCACTTCTCTAAGGCGCCACACCTTTCAAACTCAAACTAGTTTGCAAACTTCAAACTCAAATTCAAACCAAACTCAAATTTAACTAAAAAGTTTGCTTCAAATCAAAATCAAATATTTTTTTTAATCATAGTTTGGATTTGAGTTTGATTTCAAATCAAATCAAACCCAAATTTGACCTAAAGTTTGATTTGATCCGCGTTTGTAGGAACCCTACCTGCCTATTTAAGTTTGTTAATCAAATAAAAACGAACTTAAATTTCTTTTTTTGTGAATCTTTTCTATATAATTTTTTTTCTTAACTTTTATCTTGGAATTAGTCATTTTATTTTTTGTCTTATTATTATTATTTGTATAGTTTTATTTTTTACTCTATATTATAAATAAATTCTCTCGTCTTGCTTTTTTCAATATTATTGTAAAATGGTCAAATATCTGAATTTTAAATAGAAAACGAACAATAGATCATATCTCTACATGTAAATATAGCAATCAAAGTGTTGGAAAGAATAAATAACTGTTTCGGTTAGGTTTGTTATATAAGTAGCAGTCGAGGAACGAATAATAAACTATATAAATACAAAATAATAGCCAGGATTAAGCTTAATTCGATCAAAATTCTTTTTGGGATTTACACGAAAAGTCTAATTTAGAAATATTTGAATAACTTAGCTGATTTGCAAATTAGCAGGACATATATAATTATTTTTCGATAATATAAATGTAGTTTTTTGATAATATAATTTTCATGCGAAAATTATATTATCAAAAACTACTATAATTTTGATAATTATAGTAAATCCCTATGATCATCGCATTAAGATGAAACTTGAGTTGCGTGGTAGTAAATCTGCTTTGTATATTAGAATTCTAGTAATAAAAAAAATGATTATTTCATATTTAGTTAATGCAATTCCAAAAGACAATAATAAAGACATTTTTTATAGTGATTGTTATGTACTTTAATAAAAAAAAACCTGTTAAAGTGATGTTTGATTAAACAAAAAATATAGTATGAGATGCACATCATAAGAAAAACCTGTTAAAGCGATATTTGATTAAACAATTCTTATATAATAGATAAATATAGTATGAGATGCACATTGAATTATAGTAAATCTCCTATGATCATCGCATTAAGGTAAAACTTGAGTTGCATGGTAGTAAATCCGCTTTGCATATTTGAATTCTAGTAATAAAAAAAATGATATTTCATATTTAGTTAATGCAATTCTGAAAGACAATAATAAAGACATTTTTTATAGTGATCGTCTTGTACTTTAATCGAGAGAAAAAACCTGTTAAAGCGATGTTTGATTAAACAAATTCTCACACAATAGATAAATATAATATGAGATGCATATCGTGAGAAAAACCTGTTAAAGCGATGTTTGATTAAACAATTCTCATACAAATAGATAAATATAGTATGAGATGCACATCGTGATGTTAAAGTGCAGAATTTCACATTTCATTGCATTTAATTCCTATAAACCATATGTCCATATCGAAGATGTCAATTAAATGAAGACCTTTAGGTGACTATAGTTCTTGTGATGAAATATGCAATAAATTGCAACCAAAACTTGCTCCTAACTATTATAATGAATTGGGCAAGATAATGTAAATTCAGATCTGCAAAAATGGCCTAATGTTTATTATATTTTTTCAAAAATCCATCATATGTCATATCCAAATAAAGAAATATTGTTACAAATTCAAATAAGATTAGGCTTTCCGAGTGTGAAATATTTGGTAAACAACATTTCTGTTATCGTCCAAGAAAAAAAATAATTTAAAGCACAAAATACATGTGTGAAATGAAAATAATGCGATTAGTAGCCAAAAGTTTATTAACATTAAATAGTGTAATAAAATAATAAATTAAAAGTTATTTTTAGATAAGTACTAGATTTTGGTTTAATATATATATATGTCCAAATGGCCCTAGCCCTTACGGCTAATTGGACATATGGCTAATTAATCAATTGGACGAGTGAACAACAACTAAGATCAATTAGCCACTTGTCAATTAGCCATAAGTCCAATTAGCCACCAGGGCTAGGGCTAATCATTTTTATTGGACTTAAGGCTAGTAATAACACTGATAACAACAGGGACCCTTTATCAGTTTATAGCGGTGTCCTAGAGGTAGGTATAATTCCTTAGTCTGTAAGAAATTATACTCTTCTCTAAAGGCAGTTCATGATAGTATTCAATGAGGAATTATTGATTTTACTATTAAAATTTTGTGTTATTAAGATAAATAGTTTCTTTATTAATAATCTAAATAGGGCTATCCTTAGGTTTCTGTTTCTAAGAAATCCCAGTACAAGATGTATGATAAATATAAAGAGAAATGGAGTGTCTTGGTCTAGTTTGACTAAGGGAAATTCTATGTCTTTAAATACATTTTAGAATAAGCATTATAAGCATTAATTTACAATGATAAACATTTTAATCTACAAGAGCAACATAAGCGGTATAAGTATTACAAGCGATATAAGCATTATGAATGGTGTAAGCATTATAAGCGTTATAAGCAGTATAAGCGGTATAAGCGTTATAAGTAGTATAATTATTATAAGCGATATAAGTGTTATAAGCAATATAATCATTATAAGCAGTATAAGCATTATAAGTGTTATAAACGGTATGACTATTCTAAATATCCAACTTCTCAAAATAATAATATAATAATACAAAATCACAATAAATAATAATAAAAATAAATAATAAAATAATAAAATAATAAACTATCATTCTATAACAATACAGATTAAACCTTTATTTATAGTAGTAAAATTTTTAGAGGTTGTATTATTTTAAAAAAATATACTTTTTTATATAGCTAAATTTGCCAGGGGCTTCAAATTTGCTGGAGTTACACAAAAACAAATACTAAAAATATTTCTAAAACAGGTAATTACCCAATTAGAGTTGTGTTTACTATATAATCTGTTATACAAAAAAAATAACCATTGATTTTATATGTAAAATGATCAACGTACACTTTATTTTTATGTTGGTAGAGCTATAAGGCTCTGGACAATACTTTGTTACTACAAAGATAAATTTCATTATCTTCTATATAGAAACAATTAGTGCATTTTTAAAATTCTGACCTGTAATTTACTGATTATAAACGTTTTCCTCTAAAGTTCATTCTTGTAAAAAGTTGAAATATCTTTTTTAAAGGCATTAATAGCATCTTGAGGTGAATGATGGTTTCCAGAAAAATTCTCTTGAGAGATAAGCCAGTTTAGAATACTGTGTAAAATACCCGGGTGTCTAAACTAAAAATAGCAAAACAGGTTTATGCAGGTTTTTTTCACAAATCAGCCAATAAAATTGCGATAAACTTGAAATAGACCTGGTATAAATCAAGGAGTATTTTCCATGGTACTGTAATTTACAGTATTTGGCATTTCATTGAATTTCTATGTACCTATGATCGACAATTTCCACGTGACAATAAATGACTTGTACAAGTAATTTTGCAAAACTTACGTTTTTGAGACTCCTGCACTTACTTTTTTGATACTCTTAGATGTACCCCAAAATTTATATACTTCTTTGATACTGATATCACGTGAAGATCACCATTAGCTTTTTTAAAATTCAATAACCTATTAAAAAATGATCATATAATAAATATTATAACTTTTCTATAAAGAACAGCAAATAAATAACTTGGTCCACTAATAAAATTTACTGTTTTTAAAAGTTTAGCATGCTTTATTATATCTTTATTTTTAAACTTTTTAGTTTCGACCTGGTTGCGCAGGTTTTACAAAGATAGATTATATATATTTTTTTAAACCAACATTTATATGATGAGTTTTTCTTAAAAAAAGGATAAATCTATTTTACATGTAAAGTTTTTTTAAAATGAATACAAATTTTTAGAAAAAACTCTATCCGCGTAATAAATGTTTTTAAATACAGTATATCATTAAGTATACGCGCTTTTTAAAAAACTTTTAGCGTAATTGAAATTAGTTTATTTAAGGTTAGTACTTATTACATTAGCACTAGATTTTTTAAAAAAATATCATAAAGGTGATTTCTTGGGATTTTTGAATAACGGACAATTTTTGACTAAAACGAATGCTTTGTTAAGATTGTGTTACATTACTCTATTTGTTTTGTAAATCATCACATGGAGATAGTATCAAAGAAGTATATAAATTTTGGGGTACATCTAGGAGTATCAAAAAAGTAAGCAGGAGTCTCAAAAACGTAAGTTTTGCGGTAATTTTAGCCTAACAGCTAATATGAAGTTTTTTGATCGTTTTTTTTATAATTTTTTTTTTATTTATTGATTTCTTTGTATTATGGGGTTGGTAAGCCACATTGGCTGTGGGAATGGAAATCGGGTTACCTGGGGGTTGTAAACCATCATTATTTGATACAAGCCACTAGAATTGGGCATAGAGGGTTCGGAACCACCCAAGAAGGTTATTAACCACCAAGAGGGTTGAACCAGCAAGGTGGAAAAAAATATATAAGCGATACCTTCGGGTGTTATGGAAAGGTTTAATTACATTTAGAATGCCCTTGTTTGTAATATACCTAAGTAATGATAGTAGTAGAATTTAGTATTAGTCGGATTTGTAATTATACTTATCTTAATAAAAATTCGATTATATCTGTCATCGTTTCTCAATATTACATTATTACCAAATCCTAATAAAGATAATCACGCATATACTTATCTTTAAATTCCCTAAATTTTGCTATCGGTTACCAATTAATAAACTATAACCACCTGGTAGTTACATCACCCATCTGATCCGTGTAACCTGAGATAGTATTTAAGGATTAGATGGATTGTGATCGGCAGTGCATTTTTTCTTCGTTGCCCGGCGAAAAGCAAGATAATACAACAAACTTTTACTACCAGCTATGGATACAAATAGAACTAACATACAAATCAAGCAAAAAAAAAAAAAAAAAAAACCTAAAATTTTTTTTTTTTTGAACAACTTTCTCAGCGTCTTACACAACTCCTAGAAAATGAATATGATTTTAATGTAATAATTGAAGTTGGAGAACAATCAAATATTCAACTTTTAAAGGACCTTCAGCAATCTTATACCAACGTTCACAACACTTTCGTTAAAATTTGTTTCATTGGAAAATTTCGAAGTTTCAGCTATATTTGACTTATTAGTCGCTGCCAATGAACTTAAAGTTACAGATTTAGCTGAACATCTTCAGTC
Source organism: Gigaspora rosea (assembly GCA_003550325.1). NCBI lineage: Eukaryota > Fungi > Glomeromycota > Glomeromycetes > Diversisporales > Gigasporaceae > Gigaspora > Gigaspora rosea. The sequence goes on along the minus strand of QKWP01002014.1, from coordinate 26,734 downwards.
TCACCTTATCGATAGTAATGCATCTTGGCTTCGTATAAATTTTTCTCGTTTTTATCAAATTAGTTTCCTTGATGAAAGCTTTGGATCTTCACAACAATTTTGCAATAATATTATTGCTAAACATCCAAATACAACTTCCTCCTCGAAAAGTATCTATTATTGCACCATCTTCTTCAATAACACATTACAGCATGCAGCATAAATTTCATCATGGATCGGTCGATGTTCGACGATTTATGATGCTACAGAAATTCCATATGAATTCAAACTTTTACTTAGGGGTAGTAAAGATGGGGAAGTATTTTCATAGTCTACGTGACAATCAATCCTGAACTTAAGAAAATATAGACGATACAGGATTTAAATTACCTTGGATGAATTATAACGAGTTCAGAGATATCGAAGAAATGGGAAGGGAGGATTTGCAACTGTATATTATGCACGTGGTTCGATATAGTGCCAACGGTGCAAATTACTACATCAATAAGTGTGGCGTGAACCAGACACCATTTAGAGACAAAGACTTATAAGAAGATTTCTTTAATGTCGAAGAGGTTAGCCGTCGTACCTTGCAAGAGCATCCCGTTTGAAGATACACTACCTTACCACGATGCTCTTTCTTTTCCCAATATGTGTCTTCATCAATAAAGTTGATACGAGCGAGAATAATAGCCCTATGCGTGGCGATAGTCACGATAGGTTTATTATCGCGAGGATCACCCATCTGATCCGTGTAATCTGAGATAGGATTTAAAGATTAGATGAATTATTGTATTGGCAGTGCATGTTTTCTTCGCTGCCCGACTTGGATCTGGTTCTTTCGTGTATGGTTCCGCCCATTCCCGCCCTAACAGCCGTTGAAAGAAGGAGTGAAATTCCGATAATTAGATAATACAAGTGGAACTAGCGAAATGAACTATCAGGTACCCCCGTTATGGAGTTAGGGAAAGACGAACGTACGGCATTCGGTTATTACAGTATTATGGAAAATGCGTTTATTGTCACGTGGCCATTGTCGATCATCACGTACATACACTGTCAACTAAAAAAATGGAATATTTTGAGTGGACAACTTTTTACAATGTAAATGTTCTAGACTGGCTTATCTCTCAAGAGAATTTTCCTGGAAACCATCATTCACCTCAAAATGCTATTAATGCCTTTAAAAAAGATATTTCATCCTTTTACAAGAATGAACTTGAGAAGAAAACGTTTATGATCAGTAAATTACAGGTCAGAAATTTAAAATTGCTTTAATTGTTTCTATATAGAAGATGATGAAATTTATCTTTGTGGTGACAAAGTATTGTCCAGAGCCTTACAGCTCTGCCAACCTTTTGTATTTAAACGATTACCTGACCCTAAACCCTACGCCATTGCCAACTGAACCATCCTTTTTGTACCTTATCTTTAGATAGAATACGGTCCAGAGTCTTACAGCTCTACGAACCAAACGTTTTTTTGGTCCTTTTACTTCATAAATTATGGTTCAGAGCCTTACAGCTCTACCTACTGAATTTCTCTTGAACCTCAGTTCTTTTTACTCTATATAATATTGTTCAGAGTCTTAAGCTCTACTTACTGAATTTCCGTTTTGTATCTCAGTTCTTTTCACTTATGGTTCAGAGCCTTACAGCTCTACCTATTAAATCTCCCTTTTGTACCCCGGCTTGTTTTACTTTATATAAAATATGGTCCTGAGCCTTACAGCTCAGCCAATTGATAATTTCGTCCTTAGAAGCCTGATTCTATTCTGCTTTTATATTTTTTTCTAATGCATACATTGAATCAGCCACTAACAATTTACTTTACTTTTGCATTTTAAGTGAGACGAAAAAGTAATTAAAGAGGATTGGATAAACATTATAATAAATATCAATGGATATAGAACCTTTTTAGGAATAGAAAAAAATATAAAATCAATCGCAAAAATCGGTGGTCTAAAATGATTCTAAATAATATAGAAGTTAGTATAATCCTTTTCTTTTTAATCTTGAATTTCACTTACTGTTTTCACGCTTTACAGATGATCAAACCCAAATCAGAACAAAAATATTTGATTGAATTTATTAAACAAATTAAACAAATATTGCAAGATCCTGAACAATTTGAAATTTATGACAATAAGCTAGACAGCATCAACGTCAATATTAGCTGATTGTAGATAATAATGATCCTTATCTCCCGAATCTCTTAAAGTAACATAATGATTTTCCTATATGATCACGGTAAATTTTTGGGAACACAAACTAATCAGGTGATAAAATTTTATTTATTCTAGAAAAATACAGAACATTGTAGAAAATATTGAATATCCATCATCGATTTACTTTTTTACCCAATAATACTGTACCAATTTTCAACTACCACCTTTTGTTCTTGCATTATTAGCGAGGTCGGTAATTACGAGTTTACAATTTGTATGACCCTGCAGTACAATTTTTTGATTCACCAAACCACGAACAACTAGATCAGTAGGCGGATTTTATGGGATCTGTGTAAAATGGTAGTTCATCAAAACCTTCTCTGCGAACACTAGCATTTTTATTACAACGGATTACATCTGCTACATAAAGTTTGAGCATAATATTTCCACAATATCTAACATCTTTTTAATTTCATTAAAGGCATCTTTCTGCTCCGGTTTATCTCCAAAACGTCTCAAACAATTATCACATCTTTCACACACTACTGGTGTTGGTTCACCCGGCCATGCATATGCTTGAACAACTATTTGTAGGCGACATTGGTATGTATTTATACAAAACAACATTTCAAAAATTTTATATTGTCCTGATATCAAATATTGATCGATTTGCTGTATATCTTCAGTGGAATCACTATTGTTGTGAATTTTTATTAGTATTTTAATAATAGAATTGTAACAAAAATTTGGCTATCTATGTATACATGAGATCAAAAATGACGTATGATTTTGTGTTACACAACTCTAAAATTGTAAATTACGCACTGTTACGTATAATTAAATCAAACCGTAAATTTGTCCGCCATTTCATTTATCGTTATACATAATTATAACTATTTAACCCCACACAACTACTGTATATTTATCTATTCATCTATCGCCATCTGCAAGTTTTTCTCCGACCCAGTAAATTATAGAATCTAAGTATGCACATGTGTGAAGATCACACCAAATTTTATAATTAAATAGACCGTTGCGGAAAAATTACAAAAAGCAGAAAATTACGCAGCATTTAACATAACACGATGGGACTTCAATAATGTCATCATGTGTGTTTTTGTATGATTGTAGCACGCACGTACTACCATTATATATACAATACTTTTGTACTTAAAGCATTCTTTCTGCATTTTATAATTTTTAATTTCTTTCTTTTAAATTATTAAATATGACACAAAAATTTATATGGGATGAATTTTTTAAACAAAATAAAATCAAGATTCTTTCGCACGATTCTTTTGAAAACGATACTACGGTATTGTCTAGTAGTAGTTATAAAGTTTTCTCAAAAAAGTATAATCAAATTATGGTTTTAAACAAAGTTGTCTTTTCTCAAAAATGCGCATTAGAAAATTTTGTAAATAATGTAAGTTTTTTGTTTTTGCTTTTAATTTTATTAACAATTGATATTTTTGTTGTTAAGAAGTTATTTTTAAACATAAGTTTATGTATTAAATTTCTTTTAGCTATTACAGTATCAAAGAGTAGAATTACATGAAAACATTCTAAAATTCATTGGTATTGTTAAGTACGATATTCGAGAAGTTATATTTGCTCATGAATATTCTTATAGTGGAACTCTTCGTCAATATTTAAATCAAAACTTTAAGTTGATAACTTGGAATGGCAAGTTACGTTTTGCGAAACAGCTTACTAGTGCAATCAAATGTTTGCACGAAAATAACATTGTTCACATGAATTTGGTACTTTTTTTAATTCATCTTTTACGATTGGGGGGTTTTTTTTTTTAATTAACAACATATTACTAAATTATTGATTCTATTTAGCATTCTGAAAAGATATTTGTTCACAAAGGAGATATCAAAATAAGTGCATTTAAATTTCAAGACAGAATATCAAAGAGATTCAAATATTTTCCATATATTGATCCTCAATGTTTACGAAATCTTGAAACTTGCGAGCTTGATAAAAGTTCAGATATATATAGTATTGGAGTTCTTCTTTGGGAAATTTCAAGTGGAACTATTCCATTTAAATCAGAATTACCTTATAATTATAACTTATTAAGTGCAATTATTCATGGTAAGCGTGAAGTCGCAGTATTTGGAACTCCTAAAAAATACATAAAAATATTTACAGGTAAATTGATTTCATAATTAATATTGTATATAATATAATTTAGTATTTTATATATTTGATATTAAGAATAATAATATTTACTTTCAGAATGTTGGCAATATAATTCAAATCAACGTCCAATTATTCAACGTGTTTTTAATGATTTAAATGATATTAATTATAATGATTTAATTGATTTTAAAGAGATTTTCACGGGAATTAACATTAATGTAGAATATAAAAATAATTTAGAGTTAGAAACAGAAAATTTAAATACAACAGATTTAATGAAACGCTGTACTGATTTATACATTGAAACAACAAAAGAATTGGAATTGATCTCTGCAACAATTTCATCACTTAAAGAAGCAAATCAAAATACCTTATTTCATTTATCGTCATCTTTAAATATAAGACAATCACTTTCTTCAAATCCTGTTAGTTATGAGAATGTATTTCTTTATAATTTGAATCAACTATTCATAATTCAATTTAATACTCAAGGTATTTCAAAAAATAGTACGTGGTTTATAATTTATCGTATAAAAAAATATATAGAAGAAAATAACAAATCTGCAAATGAAGTTTTCAATCAATATTATAATCATCAACATAAATTTTACTTTACAAGTATTATTGGATTCTTTTATGAGCATGGAATTGGAACGACTATAAATTATCTTGAAGCATTTAACATGTATGAAGAAGCTTCTAAAGACATTAATTCAACAAATTTTGTAAATCATCACGATCATTTTCTTTTATCAAATAATTTATTAAGAGAAAATTTATTAAAAGAAATTCAATTAATTGGATTAATCTCAATGGGTTTACTTTATCTAAATGGAAAAGGGGTTATATTAAATCAAAAAAAAGCATATCAATTATTTTTAATATCTGCTATAAAGGGATCTAGTTTAGGAAGATATTATATTGGTGACTATTTTCTTTATGATTATGATGAAAGTATTCCTTTTAATTGGTATTTAAAATCTGCTGAAGAAGGAAATGCAAGAGCTCAAATTAAGGTTGGATATAGTTATGAACATGGTGTTGGTATTAGTAAAGATGAAGAAAAGGCTTTCAAATGGTATTTAAAATCGGCTGAAAATGGTAATTACCTTGGTTGTCATAATGTTGGTTATTGTTATGAACATGGTATTGGAACGCCTGTAGATAAAATGAAAGCTTTCGAATTTTATACGAAATTTGCTGAAGGTGGAAATTGTTTGGGCAAAATTATTTTTGTTGGCGTTGTTAATATAATATAAAGAACTTTTGTAAATAAATAAATTTTAGAGCTCGTTTTTTCATATATTGTACAGAAATTATTTTAAAAGTTTGATGCATTCATATTTATTATCCAGTGTTTGGAATAATAATCGTTGCCAATTGTTTAAAAAGCACGCATACACATACATGCGTAAGTTATCTCTAACGGTGCATATTTCTGGTACGTATACGAATTTTTTTTTTGCTAGAAAAAGATCATTTTTTCGGTCAGCGGCGGAATTTTTTAAAGTATATGGTAAGTTAATAGACTCATACTCATACCTCATGCAAAGTTAATTTTTCGTTTTGCATAGCATGAAAAACTGCAAAAATTTGATCAACGGTCGGTTTTTTTCGTTAGTCATGTCGATACCGGATACAATTGTTACAAATCGTAATTGGCTAACTGAGTTTTAAATATGGGATTATTGTACTTACGTAATAATTTACAAGAAATAACGAGGAGAAAAAAAGTCTAAAGTGTTTGTATGTTTATTCAAATTAAATCTCAGCCGATAACTCCCTACGAATCATGATCATAAATTACCGGATAACATCATTATTGGGCAAATTGGCAAATACGGTAATTTGTGCCAAATTACCGTTATTCACCAAATAAGCATCGGTTATTGATTGTTTCTTTACGTTACACCTTATCTACTTATCTAGCCAATCATCTTTAGAATTTGTTAACACACGGACATCAGATACTCTATTACTCCGAATGTTCTACCTACCATTCATGTGAGCACTACCAATTCGGGTAATTTTTGTGCCACCTAAATTAGGGTAGGTACAAATCACGTGAACGGGTAGGTGTCCGTAGATTTACTCCGAATGTTCTTCGGAAAACAAAAGTACGTTGCACATGCACATCAAATTCGGATATAACTACGTAAGCATGTAACCTTAACTGTTAAATTCCTGCAGTACAAGGTTACAAGTTAAAAAAAAAATGAATGTAGAATTCTTTAAAAAACTTTCAACAGATTATCTTGAACTTCTTGATGACAAAGAGATTATAATGTAATCATTAACGTCGATGAATCACAAAATGCGAGTGCAAAGGTATTCAAAACACATTCAGCAGTTCTTAGACATCGATCATTATATTTTCGAAATGAGTTAGCGAATGTTGATAAAGATAAAAATAATATTAAAACGTTAAAACTAAAAAATATTCCTATTAAGCAATTTGAAATTATTATCAAGTAAGTTATCAAAGTTATCAAATGCTTTCAATCCATAATATTAAATGTTAATAATTTGACTAATTTTACATTAAGATATATATACGGAGGAGTAATTTTGTTGGAAAATTATGATGCATCATTTATTTTTGAACTTATGATTATTGCATACAAGTTTCTTCTTGAAGAATTGGTTCAATACCTTGAAGCTCATTTAATAAAAGCAGAATCTCACTGGCTTCGATTACATTTTTCTCGTATTTATCGAACAAGCTTCCAAGATAATAAACTTCAGGAGTTGCAAAAATGGTGTAACGATATTGTGACAAAATATCCAGAAAAAGTTTTTGATGCGGAAGACTTCGATTCAGTTCAAGAAAATGCATTAATTTCACTTATCAAACGGGATGATTTACAAATGGATGAAGTAAAAATTTGGAATTATGTTATTAAATGGGGAATTGCTCAAATTCCAAACTTACCGTCTGACCTTGAAAATTGGTCACAAGAAAATTTTCAGGTCTTGAGAACTACCTTACAAAATTTTTTACCTCTTATACGTTATTTTCAAATGTCTGCAGATGACATTATTGATAATGCAGAACCATATAAACGGATTCTCGAAAAAAGCCTTTGGAAAGATATAAAAAAGCGATTCATGTCACCAAATAGACCAATTACATCAACAATTCTTCCTCCACGTTTAATTACAACACCAACTTTACCATCACGAGAATTGTTTTCAACAATTATTAGTAATGAACATGCAGCAGAAATTGCTTCATGGATTGATAAGAAAGATGATATATATTCAATTGAAAATAATCCATATGACTTTAAATTACTACTTCGTGAAAGAAAGTTTACTGCTGACTCATTTTGGAATTTATGTGATAAAAAAGAAAATGTAATTGTAATCATAAAGGTTAACGGAACTGATGAAATCCTAGGTGGATATAGTCCTATTGGATGGAATAAGCCAAAAAGTTGGTCAGGCAAATATAATAGCTGCAATGAGTGTTTTATTTTTTCATTAAATAATGGTATCATACAAGATTCCATCTTAAGTCGCGTAAAAATACCAGAATTTGCGATTTTTAATTGTAAATCATATGGTCCGTGTTTTGGCGGTAAACATAATGATTTTGATCTTGTTATGAAAGAAAAAGATTCATGTTATTGCAGACATAACTCATATGAAAAATCAATTAGAAATGAATATTCTAAATTAAATTTTTCAGTGGAAGAATGCGAAATATTCCAAATTCATAAAAAAACCGAATAAAAATCCCGTTCATAATACAATTTAAACTTTTTTATGTCGCCATTATTTTCACTTGTTCGTAAAATTTATCTTAATTATCCCATCTTTATTTTTTCTCTATTTAAAAATCGAGCAGCAATCTCAATGCTTTTATTTGTTGCAACTTTGAAAAAAAGCTTCGAAACAACTTGTAGATCAGTTTCGATAAAAAAAAAAGTCTAGCATGTAGAACCAATTCGATGAACTATTTTATATCAACATATTTATTTCTTTTTTGAACTTTTTAAGCAACCTTACAAGAAAATACAAATAGTTTCGAATTTGATTTCAAGATTATAATAACTTTAAAAATGTTTCCCGACCCCATTAATTCTTTGCCCAACAATTAAAAATTTCAAAAATCTCCCAATTATGAGAATTTTAAAAATTGCCAAATATAGTTTTCGCCAGCTATGAAAGTTTTAAAATAATCTAACTGAATATAGTCTTCGCACGGTTATAAAAACTTTAACAATCGTTCGACCAATATAGTCTTCTCCCAACAAAAAAATTTTGAAATGACCTAACTAAATAAAGTTTTTCACCAGCTATGAGAATTTTAAAAATATTCGATTGAAATATAGTATGAGGATCTTAAAAATAACACAACACAATATAGTCTTCGCTCTGCTATAAGAATTTGAAAAGCTATCAACAACCAGACAGAGTCTTCACCCACTATAAGATTTTAAAAATTACAAACTATGAGAATTTTAGAACCATCTGACTAAAATGTTAATCTTCATTTAACGAATGTAAAGCTAAATTCAATTTTGCCTTTTATGAAACATAGTTCATTCGCAAGGGTATATATTTTCATATATACCGTGCGAATAAGCTTTCAAAAAAGCATAAGGCCCGTACGATAAAGTATATTTTTAGAGTTGCAATAGAACTTATTTTTTTATATATTAAGAAAATTTGGCCATAACGCTATATAGTATAATACTACCTAGGGGATAGTAAAATATACGGGGGGTACAACTCAAGGTTACACAATATGATTAATCGTCACCATAATTGTCACTATAATTGAATAGTTACACAAGATACGATGACTATGTAAAAAAAGATAATCTCTCATAAAGAACGACGTACACTTCGTATATAGCAGCCGATTCTGGAAGTTAAGGTCATATACGTTAACTTCACATAGCGGAAGTATTTTTACTTGAATTTAACCACTATTCGCTTACATACTTTTATTTGGTTAATTTTTATAAGTTATTGCAATTTAACTAGTAGTTCACTTCGTTGTATGAATATTTTCAACCTTTAAATATTATTTTTAATATAAAAACTACTAGTTTTATTTAAAAAAAACAATATTTATTAATATTTCATATGTAAAAATATAGTTGTTACTATAACTTTAAGAGTTTTGAAATAGTTGATTCTATTTTTTGAAAGATAAAGAAGCTAAAAGTGAATAAAAATTATGTGTACGAACACTTGAAGATCTTGTTAGTAACGAATTTAATTCTTATCACGTTTATGGGGTGGGGTATGCTTTTAAAAATTTATTCAAAGTGGGGGCTTTGAAATTAATACATATTATTACTTAGTAAATTATATATGATGACAGTTTTTACGATGATCACTATACTAAAATTATATTGTGTAACTTTGAGTTGTCCCCCCCGTATATTTTACTATCCCCTAGATACTACTCAAAATTCGTGCGTTCATTTCCAATATTTAAGGTTGGCTCGATTTGGGATTTGCATTGGTCAGAATTTGATTCTGAAACATCATTTCTCAGCAGCATCGTCTCTGTTTAACTAACTGAGATAGTCTCCGATAATCAAAGTGATATATCTATTATCAATGAATGAATTTAAGTCCATACTACCTGATTTTGGTGGTGATGCTAGCTGCTGCCCTACGGTACCTGATGTATTTCTGTGAAAAGGATGGAGAACCATTTGCACAGAAATCAATAATTACCAAACTATTATATATGTACGTACTTTCTTATCATTATTATTTCTAAGAATGTTATCAAATCAGATGAAAATACTTTGCTTAAGTTAGGGTAATGATGAAATGAGAGTATTAATTAGAGCGTAATTTATGTCATTATGTGATTTTCGATCCCTGCATTAGCTCCTGAACTGCACCTGAATTCTCCCCATATCACTGGTTAAAAACTACCCTAATCATGGATTACATAGTTCTAATCTTTACAAAAATCTGACAATTTCGAGATATGCAATTATTTGCCAATAATAAGCAATATATATAGTACACTATTAGTACTATATTGGCAAATTTAAATAATTTATTACAAGATTATTTCATTATTGGCACTTTTAAATAATGGTAATTTTTAGGCCTTTATTATTATTACTAAAATATTGATGATGTATTGCTAATATTATCATTTTATTAGCATAATAATCTGACAAATGTATTTATAAGATTAAATTATATGGTGCTAGAAGCCTATACTCAACATGTTTCAATTTTTAAATCGCTATAGTTTTTTGTACAAGAGGTTTTTTAAAAAACTGACAGGTAACTTTATAAAGGAATATTAGTTCTATAACTATGCCAAATATTTTTTTTGAAAACCTTCTGTATAAAAAGTTGATGCATTTTAAAGATTACTATTGCTTTATATGTAATTACTATGTGTTTCAATTTTAATAAACTTTAAAGTACTATAACTTTTTATAAAGGCAACATTTTAAAAATCTGACCGGTAACTTTGTTCGCTATGGTAAGCTCTACAAGTTTGCAAATATCTTTTAAAAATATTGTCTCTATAAAAAGATGATGCATTTCAAAGTTACCCTATTTTATTGTCTAGTATAGGCTTCCAGCACAATAGTAATAAAATGCTAATAAATTACTTATATTTGCAAAAGTTTGTATTTTAATAGTATATTATCAGCATTGTTAAATTACTTATTTTTAGCAAGTTCAATTTTGACAGATTTTTGTAAAGATGTATTGTAAAGTGATTAACATCAGAAGCTTTGAATTAAGTTAGGAAATAGGAATTATATTAGACAGATACACGTATTTTCAAACCTTAGACATACTTTACAAAAGTTTGAAAATTTAAAAATTACAATAATTAGTAAGGCCACGCAAAGTTAATTTTTCGTTTTGCATAACCCGCCGACCCAATTTTTTTTTAAATTTTTTTTTTTTTTTTTTTT
>QKWP01002013.1:53699-92821 GCA_003550325.1 Gigaspora rosea | reverse complement strand
AACTGCCATAGAGAAGTGTGTAGTTTCTTACAGATATAAAAGAAACTATACTTCCCTCTTGCACACCGCTTCACACCCAAAGTAAGGGATCTCAGGAGCTGTGTGATTGTTACTTTATCGGAATTAAAGAAGGCTTCCGGTACTGTAACATTATAAAACGCACTTATGGTGTTTTACCACTATAGGTAAATTAGATTTACAAATTCATATAACAAAAACAAAAAAAATAAATTTTTACAAACCAAAAAATAAATTTTAATTACTTTAGGATTAGGGTAAGGCCTGGGATTTTATCGGGGCATTAGTATATACAAAATTTAGCAAGGAATTTTTTTTTATTAGAGCCCCAAAGGTGGTTTCATAAGCAAAATTTTGCGATATGAATGTTTTTTTAAAAAAATAAACAAAAAACGAAATTTTTTGTTACACCTGATCTTAAATTTTGATTGGCTATTCTAATCGTTTGTGTAACATGGTGTAAAACACCATAGGTGCGTTTTAGTAAAATCCTTGAAAAATATAGATCATGTCAAAATTTATATAAATATAATGAAAACTCATTTCTCAAAAAATTGCAAAAAAGGGCTATTTTGGTGGTTAAATCATCGAAAACGGTCAAAAGTTACTTATTATTTTATGTTAATTCTAAAAATTGCTTCGCACAGCTTATCTTGATTAAATTATGATATACCGAGAATTATCAGTCAAAATCACATGATTTTTGTACCATTCGACTCGTCTCAATGAGACGAATCGAATGGTATCAAAATCGTTCGATTCTGGTCAATAGATCTCAATAGATCATATGAAATATAGTATGTGCGCCATAAATGTACCTGCGTTATAATTTTTTTATTTGTATTTTTTTAATTGATGATATCTCATGATCTAGTGAACAGAATTGGTATTTCATGCATTATTAGCTAAAATACTTAAACTGCGCCATAAAACCCTTATATTTTTTTTAACCAATTAAAATTTTTTATATCAAATTAGCTAATCAAAATTGATTAAATATAATTGTAAATTTGGCGCTTTATATAAAAAAAATAGGATGTTTTTTGCTGTTTTGTACTGTACATATTGTACAATTATAATAGATTAACAAAATTAAAAACTTTGTTGTACATTACTATAAAATTGTCAAAAAAATTCCACTCATAATTTTGAAATTTGTAACTCTTTTTCAACTAATTCTAATATTAAAATTTGTTTAATATGGGCCGATAAGGCCTGATCTCCTACCGGAGTGACCAAATTAACAAACATAAAATTTATTATATAAATATGGACGTGATCAACTACTAATTCTTAAAATTACAAACGGCACTTTATCATTCTACTATTTTAATTATTTTTGCTTGATAATAATGAATGTCGATATCGACATTTGTATATCATTTACATGTGATCTGAAAAAAATTTTAGATGGGGAATTTAAGTCTGATAGCAGAATTATCAAAAAATTTTTTAGTGATCTTGGACAAAATTGGGCAAATTACATTCCGACCCGAATTTTCTTGTATGAGTTATCAATATATAGTGTATCATACAAATTCGTAAATTCGTAGTAATTGCATTTACAAAATAAAATGTTCGATTTATACCTTATTCAATTGATTAGAAGCTTCCAGATTCTATTCTGTTGAGCAGGCTGCGCCAAAAATGCGCACTGAATCAGTTCGAAATGAGCAATAAATGTAACCAAGTTCAATTCTCCGAAATATAATATGTCATGATTTGTAACTTTTGTAGCTATAAATCTCGTTTAATTTTTGAACATTTCTATTAGTAGTAAATAAATACTACATTTGCAGGAATTCTAGGCGCTATGTCATTCGCTTTTAACGAGACACTGATACCGTTTACACAAGAAAAAGGATATGATACGGGAGGTGGATCTTCTGATAACTTTAAAAGTGGTGCTACCATTAGGGCATTTGCTGGTTTCTTTGCTATTACGGCTACTCTTTTGTCAGCGATCTCTGTATGGTCTCACCTCAAACATTACAAAAAACCGGTATGTATCTGTGTTCTTAGGTCTGTTCGTATTTAACCTTGTCATTTCTTTTTCATTTGTTTACGTTTCTTTCGTATTATATTAGTTACTACAACGATATGTGGTGCGACTTATATTAATGTGAGATCACAATATATGTTAATTTAATGTAATGCGACGTGTTTTTTTTATTAATCCTTATGTTGCAATACATAAATATTATTAGGGTGCCAGTTTACGCTATTTCTTCTTGGATTAGCTTGACTTCAACAAATGCTGCTTTCTACGTTGATTGTTTAAGGGATATGTACGAGGTAACGGTTACAACCAAAATTTTCGATATTAAATTAATAACGTATTAATTACGTATTATATCTATCTATAGGCATTTGTGATCTATTGCTTTTTTAATCTTCTAGTAAATTATATTGGAGGAGAACGAGCTCTCTTAACCTTACTTCATGGTCGTCCACCAACTTCACATCTTTTTCCTGTCAATCTTTTTTTCAAAGAAATGGATGTTGGTGATCCTTATACATTCCTCTTTTTGAAGCGTGGCATTCTTCAATATGTATATATAAAACCAGGGTTAGCTATCAGTACTATGATTCTAAAGTGGACAAATTTATATGAGGAAGGTCTTATTGAACTTGCAAATGGTTATATATGGATAGCTTTGATATATAACGTTAGCTGCTTCCTATGCCTTTATTGCTTGATAATCTTTTATGTTTGTACCAAAGATGATCTAAAGCCATATCGGTGAGTCATAGGGTGTTCATTTTTTAAGTACTATATATATTATATTAGTTATTATATTAGTTAATTAATTGTCAAATATATAATAGACCTATACCGAAATTTCTTTGCGTAAAATCTGTGATCTTCTTTTCTTTTTGGCAAGGGTTTGCACTTTCTATACTTGTATATCTTGGAATTATTCGTGACAGTACGGTTTTACTTCATTATTTTATGTCTGGAACGAATTTATATAAAAATGATTCTAATTATTAATATTCTTTTTTATAGCCGAATCCAATACAGCGCAAAACATATCGGTTTCTATTCAAGACTTTTTAATAACTTTTGAAATGTTGATTGCTGCATTTGCACATTGGTATGTTTTATTTAATTGATATATGTATTTTATAAACTATAGCATTTAATAATATTGTTTAGTATTTTGTGTAAAATCGTAGGTACGCTTTTTCTTACAAGGACTATACCGATCCAAGTTACCGATCAGGTCGTTTGCCTATTAAATATGCTTTCAAAGATTGTATGGGATTTAGAGATGTGATCGAAGATACGTTAGAAACTATTAGAGGTTCACGATTTAACTACAGAACCTTTGAACCGGCTGAAGGCATGGCACATATTGGTCCGAGCAGAACAGCAAGGATAATGGCTGGATTACGATTTACTGGTGGTGGAGCTAGTAAATATTGGCTTCCTGATCCAAATTCTAGTACACCTTTGCTTTCTAATAAAATGGATGATGATAGAAATAGTTTAAATTTTCATGACCCTGATCCGAATGATGAAGTGGAACATATGTATGCCCACAGCAGGAAATTAGGTGAATACGGGGACTATAACTTTCCTGTAATTGATTCCAATCGGTATAGGTTCCAGAGTCCACCACCTCCGAAACCAGAAAGAAAGAGAACCATGTCCAAAAGAAGATTAAGATTAAAAGGAAAGGGCAAAGCCAAAAATATTCATTTCGAAATTGGAGATGATGATGATGATGATGATAATAATAACAATTTTCAAAGTAAAGAACAACATTCCGGTAGTTCTAAAATTCCACCTTTCCGAGATGGTTGTGTGGATCTTGTTAGAGAAGTGCAAGATGGAAAAGGAAAAAGATTAGAGAGCTTTACTGATTCGATTATAACTTCATCTCATAGACCACCTTTATCATCAGTAATGCAAACATATGAGTCTATATTAGCAAGAGACCCGTTTATTCAAGAGCCGGTAGTACCCAAGGATGTACCCCGATCATTGCCGATAAATATAGTTCATCAACAGGAAGTCGAAAATAATAATGACATTGATGATCCTCTTACAATAAATCGAACAGGTTATCTCAGCACTTCTTTAGAGCAAAATAACTGGAACAATGACGTTTGGAAATAAGGAGGAAAACTATTATTGGTATGATTGATGGTGAGCAATGGTGGATAGTATGTCCACATGCGAAGGCCTAAATGTTTTAATTAGTAATCAAATCTACACACACTCTATATATAAATTTATACAAACAATCATTTAAATTTTGATTTAAAGTTTTAATCTTTAATCTCAATTAGTTTCAAGAAATCTTTAAATTGATGTATTTTTTGTCTTTACAACTTTTGTAAACTCTGTAAAAACTAATCTAACCAAAGCAATTACTGTATATCAGTCACATGATATGTCACATGTAAAATTTTCAAATTATAGGTCAAATGATTGACGCACCTAAAATTCATATGTAAATTTTGGGCAAAATTTGTTTTTTCTATTTATTTAACAAGAAGCTGTCATTTAATTTCTGGGTCGGAGATGCGACCTCTAGCATTAGAAGGATCTCATAAAATTTTATAATAAAATTGAAAAGAATGACAGCCAATTTTTTGATAAGTGGTGCACCAAAATAAGGGTCCTTAAAGTCGGATTAAAAAGTTACGTTTTTGATGTTTTTAGTTACCTTTTTTTTTAAATCTGCCCGCTTTAAGGAACCGTCAATTTAGTTGACGGTCCTGATTATGAGCAGCATCACGTGACACAAGACCAATCAAATTATAGAAATTTGACGATTTCGACGAATAACATAATCTAAAGTGAACTTAACCTTAAAGTTAATTAATAAGATTCTGCTCCGCTTTAGATATCCTGTGCTTCACTTATAAACAAACAGTAAAAATCGTCAAAAAATTGGCAAAACAATTTTATTAAAAACCATCCATAAAATTTTATAAGGATCTTTCTAATGCCAATCATGACAAATCATGTGACAGATCGTATGACTGATATGATTGGTTAAATGATTTTTAAAGACCAAAAATTTTTATTTTTTTTGTATATATATTTTTAATTAAAGAAGTTTGCAAAGGGAATTTTGTGGTTGGATAGGTTGGATAGTTGGTTAAAAGCCGCGATCATGGGAATCTGTTACACAAAGCAATATTTTGTAATAACTAAAAACCAATCTTAAATATAAGTTATACTAAAGAATGTACAATGTACTGTATATACATTTTACATTTACATATTTAAGTATAACATTATTAGACATGTTCTGATAGTCGACAATTTTAAATAAATTAATAAATTTGATATCACATATTGTAGAAAAAATTTTTTAAAGATGATACGTAATGCGAGTATATGATATCGTTATAAAAGAAATTAATTTTACCGTTTTCCTTATACTGTAATAGCTAGAGTCTTGCTCAAAACCTTCATTTTTTAAAATAATACACATATTTTTATCTAGAACTGAATACCATATTTGGGTTACAATTAACATGAAAAGTAATAAACTAATATAGTTATACCCCCATTGTTTTTAAAAACTAGGCTGTATGTATGGTAATAATACCGGATCTTTTAATCATGGAAATGTCACTGTATTTTATGTGGATGTTCTAAACAGTGCAAAAGGTAATAAAATTAATGATAATAACGGTTAGGAATAATAGTGTTGGTTATTTTTTAACCCTTATATCAATAGCAAAGCATTAACTTTTAGCTTGTGTAGGCATTGAGCCAACTGATGAATAAGGCTTAAGATATTTGATTCTATAATGACGTGTGGCCTACAATTTTTAATATCATTGCATTGTGATTGGCTGTACTAGTTTAAGAAAAAATTATTTAAAGCTCTCTGCAATAATTTTTTTTTCCTTAAATTTTTTTATCGTGTTTATTATAATCAGAGAAATATGTCTTACACAAATTATGATACTCAAGGTGCCCCCGCACCACCAGGAACGATCTATAGCGCAGCTGCTACCACATCCACAACTTATAGTAGTGGTAGTGCGCCCCCGCCGATGTCATCTTATGGAAATGGTAGCTCCTCATATAAAAACTCATCAAACTATGGCTCATCTTATACTTCGTCTTCGCGTTATGGTAATGACCGTGGAGTAGATCGTTCTTACGATGACCGCAGTCGAAGAGATCGAAAAGAGTAAGTTACTCTATGTCGAGCAAAATATTCGATAATTATTTTAATTTTGTTTCAAATAAAGCTTTTTTTTTGAAAAAAAAACATTAAAAAATTATCATAAACTTTATGCATTGTCAACAATAATAACAAAATAAAAATAGAGAGAAAAATAGTACAAATGATTTTGTTTGAGATCAGTTGTTTAACTTCTTTTTTTTTTTTAAAAAAAAAATTTTTCTAGATATGATTCTCGTGGTAGTTCGCATTATAGAGAACGCAGTCCTGGATATGATAAATACGGGAGTAGCGGTGAGCGTCATGCCAGTTCTAGTTATCGACCTAGTGGTAATTCAGTGCATCAAAATGATCGTATGTCAAATCTTGGATCAGGTTTGACGAAACAAGATTGGGATTACTCAAAACTTCCAAAGTTTGAAAAGAATTTTTATCGCGAACATATCAATGTCATTTCACGTTCTCAATCAGAAGTAGACGAATACCGGAAAAAACACGACATGAAAGTCTTTGGCCTTGATATCCCAAAACCAGTAGAAACTTTTGATGAAGCCAATTTTCCAGGTATACACAAAAAATTATTTTTATTATTATTTTTTTTTTTTATATTTTTTTTTATATTTTATTTATCACATAATATTCATCATTTCATCATTTAATCATTTAATAATTCTAATTATTTTTGTTTAATAGCATACGTCTTGAACGAAATTCTCGATCTAGGTTTCACCGCTCCAACGCCAATCCAATCGCAGGGATGGCCGATGGCACTTTCTGGTCGTGATGTGGTGGGTATTGCTGAAACAGGGTCTGGAAAGACCTTGGCCTACTGCTTGCCTGCTATTGTTCACATAAATGCGCAACCCTTTCTTCAACCCGGTGATGGACCTATCGTTCTTATTCTTGCACCAACACGTGAATTGGCCGTTCAAATCCAACAAGAATGTACGAAATTCGGCAGGTCATCAAAGATTAAAAATACTTGCGTTTATGGTGGTGTTCCTAAAGGTCCTCAAGCTCGTGAACTTTCTCATGGTGTCGAAATTTGTATTGCTACTCCTGGTCGGTTAATCGATATGTTAGAATCAAGACGAACTAATCTCCGTAGAGTTACATATCTTGTGTTGGATGAAGCTGATCGTATGTTGGATATGGGTTTTGAGCCACAAATTCGAAAGATTGTTGAACAAATCAGACCTGATAGACAAACTCTTATGTGGAGTGCTACTTGGCCAAAAGAAGTCAAGCGCCTCGCAGAAGATTATCTTCATGATTTCATTCAAGTAAATATTGGTTCTTTAGATTTGTCGGCAAGTCATAACATTGCTCAAACTGTTGAGATTTGTACTGAGCATGAAAAAAGAAATAAGTAAGTTTATAATAATTCTTTAAATTTTTTCTCATATAAGATTATTATTTTTTCTTTTACTCTCATATAATTTACTTTCCTTATCCATATAGGTTAGTCAAACACCTCGAACGTATCATGGATCAAAAAGATAATAAAACATTAATTTTTACTGGTACCAAACGTACAGCAGATGATATTACAAAATATTTACGTCAAGATGGTTGGCCAGCGCTAGCAATCCACGGCGACAAAGCGCAAACTGAGCGTGATTGGGTATTAAGTGAATTTAGAAGTGGTAAATCACCGATAATGGTTGCTACTGACGTTGCTTCTCGAGGAATCGGTAATGTGTTATTCTACTATTTCTTGTTGATCCGTTTTGATTTCATAACATGCTCTTGCCCCCTGCGTGTACATGTTGTGTAGGTCCCCTTAAAAAATGCCAGCAGTAGCCGCGGGCAACAAGTATGCATATATTAAAAAAAAAAAAGACGACAAACGAAAAAGAAGAACGTAGATTAACAAAAAAAAAAAAAAAATTCTTTGAAAAAAGATAATACGCGGAAAAAAATATCATGTGGCTGAAGGTTGCCACTAGGATCTTGTCTATTACCTTGGAATTCGGATTGAACTCTTGCCGATTCAAAGTTGTTACGTTTCATTACGTTATCTTTAGATGGGCCGCCATAAGCTAGCTTGATAGAAGAAATGATCACACTGATAGAAATTTATGATAACCTAGTCTAGCTCAGGCGTTTTTGAGGTGCTTCCAACTCTAGTAGAATCATCCGGACACCGTCTTTTTTGTTTAAAGAAGCTTCATATCGTGCTGTCATCTTGATACTTTGTTTGCTTGCCGCTGCTCAACGATTTGGCATTGGGACTTACATATCCTTTTATATTATATTATTTTTTTTTTTATTTGTTTTATGTTTTATGTTTCTTGTCTGATTGTCTGGTCGTTTTTTTAATGGTGCACATTATCTGCCATAACTTAAATTGCCCGTTGTGTGCATCACGACATATGACTTTGGATAAGTACTCATGGCAATGTGACCGGCATATGTGATTTGATTGATTTGCTCACAAACATTTTTTGGACTCCAGATGTTAAGGATGTTAAGCTCGTCATTAATTATGACTTCCCGACTAATGTTGAGGTAATTTGGGAATATATTTATATAGATTTGTATATGGGTAATCTGTATTCTATAATTAATGTAATTTTTTTCCTTTTTTTTTCATTCAGGATTATGTTCATCGCATTGGGAGAACAGGGCGTGGTGGTGCCAGAGGTGCTGCTATAACGTTTTTCACAATGGAAAATGCTAAACAAGCTAAAGATTTGGTGAACATATTGCGTGAAGCCAATCAGGAGGTTGATCCAAAACTTTTAGAGTTTATGAAGATCGCTTCTGCGAGTACTACTGCAGGTAATTAATTTATCACATTAATTAGGTTGCATATCGGGTTATGGATGTTTTCTGAAATTTTGGAGACCCAATTTGGACACAATGTCATTTAGTAACCAATCTAACTCTAAATTTTAACTCTAAAGAAAAAAAATGGTCTCAAATATTTTTACGTAAACAAAAATAGGTCAAAAATTCAGATAAAGATTTCAGCATCATTCCCGAACATTACTGCATTAAATAATATAAATAAAAATTTAACATTGAATTGTATTTTAATTTATAAATAAATAGGTCGTTCAAGATATAATAATAGTGGTGGCGGCGGCGGTGGACGAGGATATAATTCTGGAGTCAGTAGTCGTTCTCGGTGGTAAATTAGCCTAAACTTATGAAATTA
This sequence comes from Gigaspora rosea, assembly GCA_003550325.1. Lineage (NCBI taxonomy): Eukaryota > Fungi > Glomeromycota > Glomeromycetes > Diversisporales > Gigasporaceae > Gigaspora > Gigaspora rosea. The sequence continues at coordinate 83,479 of QKWP01002013.1, read as the reverse complement.
GACGGTGCTAGTAATGATAAATCCTAAATCCTATTAATGTTGATTTGTGCTTGCGAATATTTGTGTACACTAAAAAAATATGTGTATGTGACAGTTAACTTGTTGATATAAATAAATTTTTGAAAATGTGAAAATACAAAATTGGCAAAATTGAATCACTGAATCACGTGTTGCAACTGTAACGTTATCGGTATTGTTAGGATTTGCATATCACGATCATATCGATATGCGAAGATCTATATTATTTAAACAAGTCTCGTGTCTATATGTTTCCTTATTTTGTCTTTAATTGACAACCGTGTGTCATAGATTGGTAGTCATGGCTCAACTCCAACTAATTCTCGATCGTCTTATTGTTGAAAATCTTCATGGGCCTATAAATTCTGTTTCAACCTCAAATCAACCTCGAGGATCGAGAAACGACGGTTCGCAAACTGAGCCATATGGTACGTTTCAACAGAGAGATGATCAAGATCTGGATGCTGGGGATCCAAGGTTCGTTTGGTGTAGAACCTATTGTTAAATTTACCAAATTAAACCAGATTTAACTTCAGAAATGATGCTAACTGGTTTTTTTTTTACGAATCTTTATAAAATAAATGACATATTATAAGATGGCCAGATCTTTTTATAGAATATTTTCTTGATAACAGTGATAGTAAAAACGATGATTTACTGTTCTTTGTTAGACAGACAAATCCCGACAATGAAGAGCTTGATCCAGTGTTTGTTAAAAGAAAACCTACACCACGTGTAATGCCAAATCTTGACGATGCAGTATTATGGAAAGAAACGTTTTTTCTCAATTTGATTGTTCAGGTGTGATTTTCATTAATTTTCTTTTAATTATATATCATCTATTATCAATATTTATTTTTATAAATATGTTATACATTTAGTTACCATGCAAATTAACGGTTGCTGTATGCACTCGCACACCAGCTGATAGCGCAGATGAACCTAATCAAAAAACGAGTATGACATGCTCAAGAAAACATGTATCTAAACGTGTTTATGCACTTCCAACCAAATCAAGAATGGATATTAAGGAGACATCCATGGAATGCTCTTATCCAATTATTTATTATGTTATTGATGATTATGAGGAAATGTTTGAACATTTGATTGTTAGTGATGGTGAATATTTGTGTGTTGAATTGGCTGTGACGATACCAAATAAATCTGATGATGATGATGATTTTAGTGATAATGATAGTGATGATGATTATTATGATGGAACTACTAATATCAGACGTAATAATCGACATCGAAAGTCTATGACAAATGAACCATTTCCACAACATAATGATACAAAAATAACTTTGTTTCAAGGTGCAGCTTCTTATAGTGCTCTGTTAGATATTTACAAGCAAAAAACAGCACCCAAGCAAAATAGAAGATTCAAAATGGGACCTCAGACACCACCTACAGAATATATTATGATGCGAGGACCAGGTGGAAAGGGACATGCTCAGGTCTGTTATCGATATATATATATTTATTATTATTATTTTTTTTTTTTTGAGCGTGTTATATATAGTTCAGTATGTTAAATTTCTTTATAATTTCAAATTAAGAAAATTTAGAAGAGATGCATGATCATAACCAATTTAATGTTTATTAACGATAGGTGGCTATCACGGCATCGTCTTTGGAAGATGATTTTTTAGATAGTACATCTCAATCCACATCACCTCCATCTGGGAATAATGCGTTTCCTGGCTTGGGACCTGATAATAATTGGCCAGGGAATAATACAATTAACAATAACCAAAATGGTAGATCCACAACCCGGAGTCAAAAAGCGGGCTCATCTAACTCATTTTTTCAATCATTGAAAAGACTTTCACAGTCAATAACTGATAGACCTTTACGTGACCCAGAAAATTTAAAATGTTGTATGACATTTGTGAGTGTCCATTGGACCAGCATAATCACGTATGGAAAAATGAATAACATTCTTTTGTTAATTGTAATTAATTTCATCTTATTTGAATTTTTACTTATTATTTTAAATTCCTTTTAGAGATCTTACTACATACGCAAGGAAAAAACAGCAAGCATTATGATTTATTAGTAAATAAATATATATACATTTTAGGCTTGATTCTATTTTTGTAATCATTTTAAATTTAGCATCAATATCTTTTATTTTTAACAGTAACAGCAGTAACATCAGTAACATGTAGCTTTTTAACGTGTGATGTGATGTGTATATTATATAATAATTTTATTTATATACAAGCATTATATTGAATGTAAATTAATAATTTGGAGATTATTCAAAAAGAAAACAAAAATATATATATATATGTATGTATGTAGGCATTAGTCTATTGAAATTTGATATGTTCTATGAGTTTATATGCTTGATAGGAATTTTTATAGTGCATCATCTATAAATATAAATTTGAATCAAAATTAATTTATTGTGCAAAATTTCAAAATTTTCATTGTATTTATTTACATTTACCTAATGAATGTTTTTTTTGTTTATAAATACTGATGAAATATAAAAAAATAATTATGAATCACCAACTACTTCATTTATTACTTGATATCCGTTTGTATCATTGATTTCTGTAGCAGTTGGTTTACTTCCAATCGGTAATAAAACAAGATATAATATAAATGCAAAATATCCAAGCCCGCATGCGTAACCAATATATACATTTGGTAATTCTTCTAAATATGATATAAACATAAAAAGATTAAAACAAATAAGAATGAGAGCGACCATCCACGTAATGTATTTGAAAGTATGGTGTATATGAAAGGATCCCATAACATTTTTGGAACTAGTAAGTTTAAGAATTGGAATTAATGTAGCAGGTAAACAAAGACTTTGTAAGACATTAAGAAGTTCGCCCATTGTATCGAAATGATTAACCTGTTAAGAAAAAAAATTTTAATTAATCGACATAAAATCAAAAAAAAAAAATATATATATATATATATATATATATAAAAAAACAAACCGCCAATACGGCAACCAACATGGAAGGAATTATCGCAATTCCTCGGGTGACTGCGACGCGCTTCCATGGGTTTTTAAATATTTTGCCAAAAAATCCTTCCACAACATATTGTCCTGCAAAAGTTCCTGTCATTGTGGAACTCTGGCCAGCGGCAAGTAATCCGAAAGCCCATAAATATCTCGCTCCACTACCTAGTGTCTTTGTTAAAACATCGGCAGCATCATACAACCCTGGTAACCGTTTTGTGTCGTTATGTGAATAAAATACACTAGCAAACACGACAACAATGGCCATATTTATGAGAAATGAACAAAATAATGCTAAAGCACTTTCAATACTAAAGTAAAAATTGGCTTCTTTAATTTTTGATTTCGAATTACGATCCGTTTTACGTGTCATTACTAGAGCAGAATGTAGAAATAAATTATGTGGCATGATTACAGCACCAATTAATGCAACAGCTTCTACTACTGCATTGCTTGGCACTATAGGAATTAATATTCCCTTGAATATTTCACCGACTTCGGGTTTACTCTGAAACATCTCAATCCAAAAACAGAGTGCCATCACAGAAATTAATGCCATAAAAAATGCTTCTAATTTTCTCACACCATAATTTTGCAGTAACATAAAGGTGAGAGTATCCATAGCAGTCAATAAAGTACCTATCCAGAGAGGTAGTCGAAGGAGTAATTTAAGTGCTATAGCAGTCCCAACAATTTCTTGTATATCTGACCCAATTATAGCAAGTTCTATTATTAACCAAAACATTAATGAAATAGGACGTGAATAGTTATTGTTTATAAGTTGCGCAAGGTGGTTTCCTGTAACAACACCTAATCTAACAGAAAGGACTTGAATAAAGAATCCTGCGATATGAGCATATAGCAAAATCCAAAGCTATATTTAATGAAAAATGGATAATAAGAGGTAAACATTATGTTATATACAAATATATATATATATATATATATATTTATAAATTAATTTTCAGTTAGGGAAGAGATGATTATACCATGGAATATCCAGCGGCTGCACCACATTGAAGATCTGCTTCTAAATTACCCGGATCCAGGTAAGCAATAGACATTAGGAATCCTGTTGAATAATAAATTTGGAATAATTTAGTTATGTGAGTAATCTATTAATTTTTAAGTCTTTCTGTGGCATTCAATCATCATTAGCTCAAAAACTTTTTAAAAATAAAGTCTTATAGTTTTAATAAAGTGCCATAGATTATTAAACAAGCTTACCAGGTCCTGTATACCTCCACAACTTTTTCCAAGAAAAACCGCTTGCTACTTCTCCAGTGTCTACCTGAGCTTCGACTAATTTATCTCCAATTTCAATAAACTCGTGTATATCATTCTTATTGGGCTCATCTAAGAGCTCTTCTGTATTCGTCTCATTTTCTATTCCTGATCGTTGAAATAGTGGAGTTTCGACATCTGCCACTTCTTGGGATGGCATTCTTTTTTTTTTTTTTTTTTTATAATAAAAAAGTGTATAACTTGTCAAGTTAGAATTCTACACGTTATATAAATCTTTAATGCAGTTTTCCTTTTTAGGGATATGCATAGTGTGCTACCGGCGCAACAGTTATTAATAACAGTTATTAACATTAACTACAAACAATAAGATAAATTCGTTAGCGATCACCATGAGCCAAACATTAATTAGTACATCAAAACGTTCAAAAATTCCGTCACGTTCAAAAATTCCGATTGAAACAATTAAACTTTTAATAAATTTATATAGATATATGCTTCTCATGTGACTATGTTAAAGATAAATTGAAGCAAAGTGCAAGCATTATACTTAAAAAAATAATTATAAAGCCTCTGATCAGAATATTTATGGTGACACCTATCTAATCTAGTTTGAGTTAAAATCAATGCTCTGGGATATTCACTGTATTAGACGCATTGACACCATTGACGCCATTGAAAAGTATTATTAACAAACCGGGTGTTGTCAAAATATTTTTACTAGTGTAGTAACATTTATAATATTTTCCCATTCTTATATTAAAAGAATCAATCTTTTTCATGGTCAACTTAAGATTGGTAAAAACTAAAAAAAAAATTTAATTAGGAGTCATGATTTTAGAAATGCAAAAGTTGATCAGATTTATTAATAGAAATAAATACACACGTTTCCTACGATAGCTAATGGAATATCAAATATATCCCGTTTGATTGTAAAACAGAAAGCACAGGGAACTGGCAACCCAGATGGCCTCATAAGAATGCATGTAGTCATTATGGACTGTCTTGAATTATCAAATGCGTGTGCCGCAAATTTTTCCCAATATTCTACAGCAGATTGATTATCCATAACCTTAAAAACAGCGAACATTTACTTATGAAAATTAATATCCGTATGCATTATTAATTAGGTTAGGAATGATTCCGTACCTCGTATATATATGTTGTTTTACCAAGTAATTGGTCTTTAGTCCATTGTGTTAGTAACAAAAATTCCTTTCCCACTAAGGCAATCTCCCCTGTTCGACGCCAAACAACCGTTGGTGTTCCAGAAAAACTTATAAGCTTTTCAAATTCCTATCTCGTCACAAAAAATAAAAAATAAAAATAGAAAACCGGATTGTATTAGCATATAAATAAAACACCATGTAAATATATTTATATAAAGATAAATGACTCACTAATATTGTTCTCTGGAAACATTTTTCCATGAAGATCAAATCTTCTTCAGTCAAGTTCATTATAAGTGCAATAAACGATGGCCGAAATGTAGCCAATGCTCTTACAATTCTCTCAATATGTTCTTTTTCCATTCTAACATATACATATACATACATATATACATGACGATTTACCCTCATAATAAATTAACTAATCCCTATACATTAAATATAAAAATCTTGTTACCTCTCTTTAACCCAATTTACCAAATAATGAAATCCTTCCGTATATGAAAATGGTGTTTTGACATTCGCATAAACATTCTCCGGTGTATTTGAACTCATTTTCTTTTTTCCTAAATTTTCTCTTTTTTGACTGGTACTACCACCATTCATACCACCAGGTGTCGTAATAACAGGACTCGTTGTGCGTTGTAACTGTGGTTGTTGTTGCCAATTCTGATCGATCATACCAATATCAGCGAAACCATTATGTGGACCTAATGACTCTGTAGAAGCCGAGGATAACATAGTGCTTAGGATTGAGTATTCAAGGTTCACGGCCTCAGATCCGAAACCATAGTTAACCGTTGCGAGAGGGTAGCTTTCTGGGCCAAACAACGTACTGGGATCCACAATATTATCTAAAAAAATAAAATTAAAGGGATTCATAAGAACGATTAATGGCCCAAGAATAATGACAAATTGTACCCTTCGCAAGGATTTACCATACAATTTCAACATAAATTTTATAAAGTCACATCAAATAAACCTTCACGTCTTGTAATATTCGAGTTTTCGATTTTTATTTGTATGACTATTTATGACCATTCGTGACCAATCTAGAATACTATATCATTTTGAATATACTTACTAGGAGTTGATTGAAATCCATTATGCATAAAAACCGTTTGATTCGTTTGTGGTGAGGCTGTAAACGTAGAATGACCAAGATTATGTATATAGTGAGAACGGTGTTGTCGAGAATAGAATAATTGTTGATAATTGTAATCATCGGCAAAATGTGATGATAATGGAGATAATGGAGATATTGGAGAAGTCGGAATAGAATGCCCCAATGATTTTAGGTAAAATGATTCATCAACAGTTTTAGGCTTTTGTATTTTTTTATTTGTATTTTTTTTTTTTTTGAAATAAACAACCATTTTAATTTTTAATAACGTCTTGATTAAATTATTTAAGACGAATAAAAAGGCTTAATATACCAGTGTAAGTTGTCGATTGATATTAATATGCGAGGGGGATATAGTAATTTCGTGATATGTGGTCATTGGTCCGGGGTGAGTTTGTTGCAAAGGCGTTGGAGGATGTGTAAGAACAGGAGTAGGTGGAAATTGATGTTTGGTAGATTGTTGTTCAATAGGAGCCGGTGTAGAGTTATTGCAATAAAATTTATGATCGATTATTTCATACGCTAGTGGTTAGTAAAAGTGAATATCGGTTGGTTGAAAAACTTGCAAAATCTCCATTAACCACCACACTTGACAATTAATAAAGTGTTTTTTTCCATTATAATTCTTTGATCAAAAATACCAAATAATTATATGATCAACAAAATATCGGAAATTGATTATATTGTATATTGGTCGCGCACCATCATAATGTGAATCTTGCAAGTACTTTGCCTTTTTGCGAATACCGTCAGTACATGTGGCCGCTAGATCTCGTTTAATACACCGCTGGCAAGGTCTAGCTGTTTATATGATAAGGATAAGATGAAGTAAATAAATGGATTCAATATTTAGAATGATATGTATATGTTTAAAATAAATTATAACCTACAATCGTCGCAGGTTAAATGAGCTTTTTGACAATGGAAACAAGCCCTCGTGGCTTTTTTTCTTCGCATTGAAGGAGCTGTATCATTATGTTCGGAACTTGAAGTTTGTGTACTTTCTGACATAGTCGTCTTTTCCTATTAAAATGTGTTGATTCTTTTCTAAAAATTTTATACAAAAGTTTTTGTAAAGACAGAATTTGTAAAAAAAAAATTGCAAAAGCAAAACATAAAAAAAAAATACGTAACCCACGTATCTTATAATGAATTATTGTACTACCATCGTACTACCACAAATTCACACTATATAAAAGTTAGATCACTGAAAGTCGTGAGAATTAGACATGGCAGGTTCGTTAAATTCCTTTTTGTACATTTCCACAAAAGTCTACTTTACACTAATTTACCGTATGCTAATTTTTAAAAAGTTGATGGATATCGTATAACTCTTGATAATGATCTTGATGAATGGTCAGATGTTGAAGCGGTTGAAGAAACGAATGAGATTGGAGGAGGAGAAACGTCAACAAGACAGAGTTCAATCAAACCAGTCAAAGTGGATTTAGAATATCAGAATGAACTAAGGAAAGTTATTCTTAGTATACAAAATGATCTTAACATATCTCAGGATGAAAAGGCGAAGAAAGTTCAAGTAAACTAATAATTTACAGTTTTTTCGAAATAATTTGTTTTCTTTCTGTGTTTATTTATTTAAAAATCATTCACTTTTTTTAGGAGTTGATGACGTCTCATTGGCGAAAAAATGAAAAAAAGCCAATTGATAATTCAAATATCGATGATGAATTTATTGAAGATGATCTCAAACCAACTTATACTGTAAGCATTGATTTTTTTTTACATATCTGATTTACAAAAAACAATAAAATAAACAATTCTTATAAATTAATTGATATTTAGTATGAAAAATCACAAAAATTTGGGTGCAAACACTATCAACGAGGATCAAAATTACAGGCAGAGTGCTGTAAAAGATTTTTTACATGTAGATTTTGCCACGATGAAAAATGTGATCATAAAATTGACAGGCAAGATTAGAAATTCTCAAAATATTGACAATATTTTTCAACAACATTTTAGACTTTTAAAATTGACAAAGATTATTTGTTATTACAGGCATGCTACCAAAAATATGATGTGCATGTATTGTCAGACCATTCAACCTGCAAGCAAAACTTGCAATAATTGCAAACGAGAATTAGCTCGGTATTATTGTGACACATGTAAATTCTGGGATGATCACCCAGTCAGAGAAATTTATCATTGTGATCAATGTGGAATTTGTCGCCAAGGACGAGATAAAGATTTTTTCCATTGTGAAGTATGTGATTGTTGCTTACAGATCCACTTGAAGGGTATGCATAAGTGTATTGAAAAGAACCTGGATCGTGATTGCATGATCTGTGGAGAATATTTGTTTTCGTCAACAATGAAACCTCATCTAATGGTAAGTATTTACTTTTATTTAGAACCCATTTAAGTTAAACTTGATTAAAATTAATTGGATTATTTATATATTAGTTATGTGGTCATAGTTTACATGAGGAGTGTTTCATAGAATACAGCAAAACTGCGTACCAATGTCCAACATGCTGCAAGTCTATTGCAAACATGGAAATTTATTTTCGGCGGATCGATGCTATTGTTGCTCAACAAAAAATGCCACCCGAGTATGAAAATTGCGTCGCAAACATATTATGCAATGACTGTGAAATACGTAGTACTGTCAGTTATCACTTTTCATATCATAAATGCCCTGAATGCCGAGGATACAATACCAAAGTCTTGGATAGAGCTTCGATCCTATTTTAAACAAGCAATCCGGATTAGATTCGGATTCTCTTTCATGTATCCGGTTTAATCCGATTTATAATCCGAATTGGTAAATTCGAATTCAATCCGTGACGATTTCAATACTACGCATGTGCACTATTACTACGTCCTGTTTTATTGTTAACTAGCACCTTTTTCGTAATTCCACCTTATTTAAAGATAAAATTAACCATGACACAAAACACGTTTTGTTCATGCTAAATAAAGCTTTCAATATTCGATATCTACGATTAACCTTGGGGTTTTTTTTTATCCTAACGTAGCTTTTGCTTTTGTTATCGTAATCTTGAAGTATTTCTGGGGTTAATTATAATAGTTGAAATCGATATTTATAACACCTTTTAATTACCAACGCTCTACTTAACCTATGCTAGCTAAGCATGTATTTATTTTATATTTCATTGGGAAAAAGAGACCCATGACTTACTAATCCCTTTTTTTCATTTTACATATTTTACTATCACTATCGTATTATATTATACGTTGTTAGCGGTAAACCGAAATCCCGTGACGATCATATTTACGTCCGAAAGAGCCGCCGGCAGAAATGTGACCCTTGCAGACCGAAATCCCGTGACGCACGTGATTCATATGACTGCGACGACGGACCGTCTACGGACACTAGGGTGTCCAGGATTATGTGATGCGATGAGGTAAATTATGCGGGCGAACTGAGGTTGATTATGATTATGCGATGGATGCGAAATAAAAATTTAAAATTATGCGATCGATTAGGTCGATTATGCGATTTTTATTATATGTAATTAATTCTTAACTATGCTCGTAATTTAAGTTCATTCATTTGGGACCTACATTCTGTCACCACTCTGTCACCCAAATTATTACAAATTTAAAGCTTGCCGAATTAATTTAACATATTCCCAACAACCAATCAGATTTTATTCACATGATTTATGCTTTTTTTTTGCGAAGCATATGCGATGCGAAAAAATAGCAAATCATCGCATCGCATAATCCTGGACACCTTAACGGACACCAGGGACGGTGAATAATATCGATTTGATTTTGCAAAAATATCGATCGATATGGTCAAAAATATCGATATACTCATGATTGGCCAATTAAAATGCAAAATTTTGTACAACAGTTACAGATAACGTGATATAACGTGATCAGTAACTAAGCTTATCAACGGTTCAAGTTAGCAAATTTATATTGCCTGGCCCGAATTATACTTTTAATTTTGCCCAAGTGCATATTGTTACACTGCATTAACATTTGCGAAAATATCATGATTTGGCCTAAAAATATCGTTTTATATATTATCGATACAAATCGATATTATTCACCGTCCCTGACGCAAATCTTACGTTTTGATACTCCTGCACTTACTTTTTTGATACTCCTGTATGTACCCCAAAATTACGCTTACTTTTTTGATGCATATCTGCATATATACACGTGACTTGTGTTATACAAAGGCCCAGTGCATTGTTTTTGCAAAAATAATTTTTGGTTACACATCGCTAATGTCGTGTAACGTTACACAGGACTAAATTTGCCCGGCATTAAGCTTAATGCTGGTGGGCACTATCATGATAATGCCCCGGCGGGGTTAGACATAATTCCGGCCCACCCTAACCCTAAATCTAGTTGTACCCTAACCCGGCATTAAGCTTAATGCTGGTGGGCACTATCATGATAATGCCCCGGCGGGGTTAGACATAATTCCGGCACTATCATGATAATGCCCCAGCAGGGTTAGACATAATTCCGGCCCACTCTAACCCTAAATCTAGGAACCCTAAAAACTAATTGTTCGAAGCAACATCCAATCACAGTACATATACTGGTTACACGACATATGCATCTAGTATATGTACTGTGATTGGATGTTTATTAGTTTTTATGGTTCCTAGATTTAAGGTTAGGGTGGGCCGGAATTATGTTTAACACCACCAGGGGCATTATCATGATCATGCCCACCAGCATTAAGCTTAATGCCGGCAAAATTAGACTTGTGTAACGTTACACGACATTAGCAGTGTGTAACCAAAAATTATTTTTGCAAAAACAATGCACTGGGCCTTTGTACAACACAAGTCATGTATATATTCAGATCGGTATCAAAAAAGTAAAGTAATTTTGGGGTACATACAGAAGTATCAAAAAAGTAAGTGCAAGAGTATCAAAAACGTAAGATTTGCGTCCCTGATGGACATGTACCAGATCACGTGATTTTACACTACCGAACATCACGTGACTCTTGACGTTCATTAACTATCTAAATTGGATTTTTCTTAATTTTTTACAAATTTTCTTGACAACTATCTAAATGAATTCGATAGAATTTATTTAAAAAATTTTTTATTGAATTTTGTTGAGTAATTGGCATGAAAATTTCATTCAAAGTTTGGGAAACTTTTCTGATTTCTAATAGCTGCAGCAGAAATTTCTAAATTTAAATGAAAATTTTGACAGCTGTCTTATAAAATATAATGGAAATAGCAAAATTCTTTTAAAAATTTTTATCAATTTTGTTGAGTTGTAGAGAAATTTTTGGTCAAAGTTTGAGAAAATTTTTGCTATCTTCTAAGAAAATAGCTATAGTAAAAATTCTTTTAAACTTTAAATGAAATTTTTTCAATAGCCATTCAACAGAACTCGATGAAAATTTTTTTAAATGAATTATACTATTTTATAAAATTAATTTTAAAAAATTTCATTGAATTCTATCAGATAATTGTTAATAAATTTTTATTTTTTAGAAAATTTTTGCTGTAGCGATTTTCTTTTAATATGTAGAAACTTTGAACAAAAATTCATATCAACTATTCAATAAAATTCATAAAACTTTTTTTAATTTAATTTTACTAATTCCAAGAGTTGATTTAAAAAAAAAATTAACTAATTATACTAAATAGTTGCAAAGAAATTTTTGTTAAATATTAAAAAAAAATTCAACTTCGATAGCTTATATATTAATATAGTCAAACCTCTCTAAATGCATAGCATCAAGAACATAGTAAAAATTTTCAAAAATATGCATTTAGAGAGGTTATGCATTTAGAGAGGTAAAAATCTATAAGTGTTATATTAAGTTGGGCCAAAAAAAAAGGCATGTATTTAGAGAGGTTTTACTTAGATATGCATTTTGAGAGATTGCATTTAGGGAGATCTGACTGTAGTCATGTGATATTCAGTACGTACAAAATTATATGATCTTGTATATGTTCATAAACGGTTTACTGTGCTGAAATGGTCACTTTTTTTTTTTAAAAAAAAAAGTTTTTTTTTTAAGAATTGGAAAGAGAATACAAGACCTGCTGATACTCTGCAAAACCATATGAAGATCATGAAGAAACTATTACCAAGCCTTCATGATTTCATTAAAGAAAAAGAAAACAATCATTGCAAGATTAGATCACCCGATAGTGTTAAACTAAAAATTAAAAAAATTTGATTTACAATTAGAATTATGATACATAACCCAGTTGTATTTGAGGTTTTGTTAATTATTAGAACAGTCTTTTCAAATTTATCAAAGTTAAATGTAGAAAAATCAATTGTCAACGATTATGGTATGATAAGGTTGATCAAAAAAAATTTCGATCTTGTTCATTTTGTTTCTGTCCTTTATGTACTTTTTTTTATAAATAGTATTAGGTTTAAGCTGTATAAAAGAGAAGAAGACAAAAAGAAAAACAAAGAAGTTAGTTAGATTTTTAATATGTCTTGTAATAAAGATAAACTAATCTTGGTTTTTTTGTTCTTCGTTTAATAAAAGAACTGTTTTATAAACTCACAGTATACCTGATATATCTTAGCTTTGCCAAATATTATGCCTCTTATTATTTGGTATATTGTGGAGCGTTTTGTTGGTTTTGGTAGTTAGTGGCTGTCTGTTCTGTGATACCTGCCCAGATTTCCGCCTTCAACAACATGTAAATAAACTCTATATGCACAAACTACTCAAACTTTATATGCACAAATGCCAATCAATTAACTGATATATACTATATATTACCAAATTTAATTACTTCGCATCATCTTACCGAAAGTTGGATTGCTGTCATGTGTATATTTCTAGCATGTACTGTATATACATATGTCTGACAAAATACCAAACACTGATATATAAGATAATCATCAAATCATTATCACAATATCTAGAATTTTAATTTAAATAATTCTTATTCTTGATCCAATATATATGGATCCATCCATTTAAAATTAACAGATATGGATATCTGAAATTAATCTTGAATTATCAGGTGAATCTGATTTATTAGATTACGGATCAAAGTACTAGTCTTGAAAATAAAGTTAGAACAACCAGAAAATAATCTACCCAAGAGTAAAAGAACAAGCACTTCAATAGCTAACAGTAGGTGCAACAGTTAAAAGTTACATCTGCAAATTTATAATAGCATAATTTTATGTAAGGTCTTATGAATCATAATATAAACAAAATATTACATAATATATTTCAAAATATTTCGAAATATCAAATTCGAAATATTTCGAAAGTAATTTTGAAATATTTCAAAAAATATAAAATATTTTAAACCCTTTCAAAATATTTTAGAATAGGAAACCAAACTGGATTAGTAGATCTGTAACCTGGATCGCGCATTAGACTAATTTTTCAAAATAGTTCAAAATAGTTCGATGATGTTCAAATTCTGTACTACAAGATCAGATTAGATCTTTTGTTTGTAATTAGATCTTCTATTTTGTTTTTTTTTTGCTTTTTTGTTTTCATTTCATTTTTTATTTTCGTTTCTCTTTTTGTTTTTATTTTATTTATTTATTTTTTTTTAGGAAATTGATAATTTACACCACAGGTAATTATCACCTGTAGTCAATTTACCAATTAAAATTCAGGATCAGGTGTAACATGTAGATCAATTTTTGTGTAACAAAAACAAAAAATTTTTTAAAAAATTGCTAAAATTGCTTCTAATCTAAAATTTTGTCTATGAAACTACATTTTTTATACAAAAAAAAAAATCTCTTGCTAAATTTTACTATATATAAAGCTCTACCCTAATCTCTAACCTTTACCCTTACCCTAATATTAAAGAGATTTAATTGATTTTTATTTAATAATATAAGTTGTTTGTTTTGTTTATTTTTTTATGCATTGTAGATCACAGGTGATAATCATCTGTGGTAATTATTAGTTATTTTCTTTTTTTTATTTATTTATTTATTTTTTAATTTTTTTTTATTTTATTTTTATTTCAGCACTTTACAAAAATACCTTTGCAAGAAAACAAACAACTTTTCGAAACCTTGTGCATGCCAACTAAGCTTGTTGGTGAAACTAATTAGTTTCACCAAAAAACTGGTGCACCAGCAAAACACTCTCAGTGTACTATTGAAAATTAGCTTTTTCTATAACTATTAGTGTATTAGTTTCACCAAAAAACTGGTGCACTAGCAAAACACTCTCGGTGCACCATCAAAGATTAGTTTCACCAACAAGCTTAATGCCAACTCAGACTTTTGACACTTTCAAAAACATACAACTGATTTCTTTAGCAATTTCTAAATTTCTAGGAACGCTTCTTTAGAGAAATGGGCACAAGTTTTTACAAGTTTTCGCAAGTTTTTGCAAGTTCTTGCAAGGTTTCGCTTTATTTATTTTTTCATTTCATATTTTTTGGTTTTGTTTTTTTTGTTTTATTTTTGAAGTATTTTTATTAATTTATTTTATTTTGGCACTTTGCAAGAACAGAACCCTTACTTCCTGGCAGTTTACAAAAAAACCAACCCAGACTTTTTCGGTACTTTGCAACTTTTTTAGCATTTTGCAAAAACATTAACCCAGCTTTCGCAATTTATTAATTTGCAAAAACGTGAACTCTTACTTCAAAAAATGAAGATTTGGGGCTTCATTTATTAGTTTGCTTATCTTTTTTGTTTTTTTGTTTTTTTTTTACTTATTTTTTAATTTTTATTTTATTTATTCCTAACTTTTTTGACACTTTGCGACTTTCTCCGGCAATTTGCAAGAACACCAACACTTCTGAGAAATAGTTTTTTTTATTTTTTTCACCTTGAAATATTTAGAAAAGAAAGAAACGAAGGTTATAGCCAAAACAAAAGAAGTAGTCAAAGCGAAGACAATAGAAAACAAAGAAGCAAAGATAATAGTAACTATAGGATGAACGAAAATAAGTGTGTAGGGCTAGTTTTTTGTATATAGTAATAGAATTAGATGCGACAAAGTGTGAAAGTAGTTTAAAATATTTGTAATAATATAAAAATAATACTATATAATAATATAATTAGTGTTCTGACCCGGGTAAGTATCACCCGGGTCACCTGCGGGAGGGCGGGTGACCCGGGTTGAGTTATGGCCCACCCGGGTGGTCAACCCGCGGGTGACCCGCAGGTCACCCGTGGGTCAACCCGCGGGTCACCTGTGGTTCAACCCGCGGGTCAGTGACCCGTATGGGTTTACAGCGAACTTCGATACGAAGTTGATCTGTAATAAATAGATAATATTTGATCTTTTTAAGATCTTTTACATATTTTTTTTTTCTTTTTCTTTTATTTAAATTTTTTTATTTTTTTTTTTTTTTTTTAAATTTTTTTTTTTTTTTTTTTTTTTTTTAAATTTTTTTATTTTATTTATTCAAATTTTTTTTATAACGTTACATTTTTTTTTTACATTTTTTTAAGATCTTTTTGATCTTTTATTTAAATTTTTAAATCTATACTAAGATTAGTATTAGTTTTTATGTTTTTCTTTTTTATTTTTTGTTTTTTTTTTTACTAACTATTTCTTTCTTCTATAGGTTTTGTATACTGCCGGCAAGAGTAAAATGGCATAATATTCAGAGATCTCGACCTGGAAGTGTTAGAACTGACTAAGATAAGTATTAGTTCTTTTTTTTTTTTTGCTTTCTTCTTTTTTATTTTTCGTTTTTTTTTGCTAAATACTCCTTTCTTCTATAGGTTATGTGTACTACTAGGAAGGGTGGAATGGCGTGAAGATTTAGAGATCTCGACTCAGAGATCTCAACCCGGAAGTGCTAAAACTAATTTTTGTATTTCTTTTTATTTTTCGTTCTTTTTTGCTAATTACTTCTTTCTCTTATGGACTTTGTGTACTGCCGGCAAGAGGAAATGGCATAAAGATTCAGAGATCTCGACCCAGAAAGGGTGAAACGGCATAAAGCTTCAGAGATCTCGACACGAAAGTGCTAGAACTGGCACTAAGATAAGTGCTTATTCTTTTTTCGTGCTTTCTTTGTTATTTTACTAATTACTTTTTTTCTAGTTTTTGTAAGGTTAAATAGAAGAGATTCGGGAACTGGTTAGTCACATTATAGTTGTTGACGGGTTTGTTATGAAGAGCAAAGAGTATTACATTAGTACCAAGAATGGAGCGATTAGTAGTTGATAGTTAGATTAGAGCGAATGTATAAAAATTAAATAAATTTAAATAAAAATATAAACTTAGTTTCGGAATTTTGGTATAGTTTCGGAATTTCGGCATAATTTTTCAAAATAGTTTCGGGCAGCATCATTACCCGCGGGTGACCCGTAGCAGAATTTTTTTTATTACCCAGTGTTCACCCGCGGGTGACCCGTAGCAGAATTTTTTCTATTACCTAGTGCTCACCCGGGTGACCCGCGGGTCAACCCGCCGGGTGACCCGGGTTATGTTTTTTTAAACGGGTCCAATCACTAAATATAATATCAGTCATAAGGGTGTGGTGACTTAGAGAAGTGGCCAGGTTGTCACCCCCAAGCGATAGGTCAAAAGTTCAAATCCCAGCGGAGACATTTTGAAAAATAGGCCTGTGTTATGGTAACTGTGTGGCTCAGATCGGTTGGGTATAAATACCTGTAATCTTGGTTCCACCATCTTGAATGGAAGCTTTCGAGCGAATTGGTATATTGTGGCACCAACAAATCCAAGAAACTGGAAAATGCAGAAACCCCTTTGACAAGACCCGAATAAGGAGGTAGATGGACGACTACGACGGTACTATCGAATGAGAGAGTGCCAGGCCGGAAAACGAACCTTACAAGGGCTGTAGTAGACGACAAATACAATATTTCTATCGGTCATTGAAAGAAACCATGCGATTAATTGGGTGGGACATGTAGCGTACGGTTAAATTCTACGCCAATATGGTGGCGTAGTGTGGTAAGTCGTACTTGGGGATTCACTTGTGTCATGCCGGGTAATGTCAGAGGTTAAAATTTAGAGGAATAGAGGCAGGTCAGATAATCAGAGGATTTAAATAGGCAATTCCTGTAGTTGGGTTGTAGGTATGGCAGCTAGTGTGGAACCTTAGGGCGGACCACTTAAATTAGACACCCAAAAAGTGTACGTGTGGCTAGTTGTATTCTTGTTCCTGACTGTAAATCTATAAATATTCTAATAAAAATACTTTCTGGTGGGACTGCCAAAGAAGAAAAAAAAAATATATAATATCAGTCATAGGACATGTCCTTAAAAAATGGCCCAAATGTTGTCTATAATAGAAATTATAATAAAAACATATGAATTTACTATAGACATGGATTAGAAGATTCTCTTTGATCTTACTTATTAACTTAAAATTAAATTTTTTGGGAATATAAAACAAGTGAAGGGGAAAAAATTGAGCTTAAAAATCGAATTAAAATTTTGCCAATTTTGCACAAAATGAAAATGTAACTTTTCCAAAAACAAATATTTTCTAATTTTAAGATAATGAGTATATGTAAAATCATGCCTTGAACAACTTTACTTAGTCGACTAAAGTAGGTTACCTTGTAAGAAAAATGAGTTACCTATGTACTAAAGTTAAAAGTTTTGAGTTTTAAATATAAACCATTTTTTTTTGATTAGGTAACCTACTTTGGGCCCTTAAGCAAAGTTGTTTGGCACGTGATTCTACTAGTTTGAGGCTGCCGCGCGTTTTTTCGGACCTTTTACTAAGTGAAAAATGGGTTTAAAGTTGGGATAAAAAAATTTTTTCTAAAAAAAAAATTTTTTTTTTAGAAAAAATTTTTTTCCCAACTTTAAACCTATTTTTCATTTCGGCAGCCTTAGACTGAGTAGAATCACGTGCTGAACAACTTTGCTTAAGGGCCCAAAGTAGGTTACCTAATTAAAAAAAACGTTTTATATTTAAAACTCAAAAATTTTATAGGTACCCCATTTTTCTTACAAGGTAACCTCTTTAGTCGACTAAGTAAAGTTGTTCAGGGCATGATTTTACATATACTCATCATCTTAAAATTAGAAAATATTTGTTTTTGGAAAAGTTACATTTTCGTTTTGTGCAAAATTGGCAAAATTTTAATTTGATTTTTAAGCTCAATTTTTTCTCCTTCCCTTGTTCTATATTCCCAAAAAATTTAATTTTAAATTAAAAGTAAGATCAAAGAGAATCTTCTAATCCATGTCTATAGTAAATTCATATGTTTTTATTATAATTTTTATTATAGACAGCAATTGAAAGGACATGTTCTATGACTGATATATAATAAAGTATGTAATTTAATTAAAAATATATATTTAATAAATATAAAATATAATGTATAATAAAGGGTGTGGCGACTTAGAGAAGTTGGTAAGTTGTCACTCCCCAAGTGGCAGGTCTAAGGTTCAAATCCCATTGAAAAAATAGACCTGTGTTCCGGTAACTGTTTCCTGTCGATCGGTTGGGTACATCACCTGTAGTCCTTGGTTACCATCTCGAATGAGAGCTTTCGGGCAAAGTTGTGTCTCATGATACAGACAAATCCAAAGAACCGGGGAAACAGAAACCTATTTGGCCAGACCCGAGTAAGGAGGTAGCAAAGATCTTTGACGGTGCTATCAAAACCGGAATATTGAACCGGAGCTGAAGTACCGGACGTTGTTCTTGGGGACAAGGTTTACCAACCTGGCCGCCGGAGTCGCACCAAAGGAAAAGGACCCATGTTGAGGAATTGGGGACCAAGGGGAGAAAAACCATAATAGCACCTAATGCCGGGTAGATCAACCCTTCCGGGCCAACTGGATTGGAAGTCTGGGAAATCGGGGAAGGACCGGTAGGAAAGTGATAGTGGGTACCGGGGTTGGAGCGAACCTTATAAGGGCAGAAGTAGGTAATGGTAGCGGTTGGGTATCCCCCGACTGCAAGTTGTTCGCCTCGGTGAATGCGTAAGTTACCAAAGTATAAGTATTACCTGGGTGGGACAGGGACTGCTCTACCAAGTTTTCCGCCGAGGATACAGAATTAAAATGGGTCCTAAGGACGACGGATAAGCATCCGGACCTGGCTGACTGCTTATGTAACGGGCCTGTTCCGGTGATACAGGATGGGTTGGCAGGAGAAGCAGGGATCAGAGGGTTTAAATAGGCAATCCCCTAGTCGGGTTGCAGGTATGGCAGCTAGTGTGGAACCCGCGGGTAACCTTCGGGCGGACTACTTAAATTAGACGACCAAAAGTTGTACGTGTGGCTAGTTGTATCCTCGTCAATATAACAAATGCAGGTGGCCCTTAGTGGGACACTAACCCAAATATCTTGAATAAAAAATTCCTTAGTCTCAAGCCAGACACTTTAAAAAAATATATATATATATAATGTATAATAATAATAATTAAAGAAGATTGTTAAATATCGCAGGTTGCTATATCGCAGGTTAATATGATTGGCCAATTAGATCACAGGATCTTGTATAACAAAACGAACAATAAATTAGGAAAATTACAAAAAAAATCAAAAATTTTAAATAAGGCCGTGCAAATAAAATTAATTGTTTCTCGTAATATATTAAGGTTAAAAGACACCTGGAACCCGGTTGTTATTGTATAAATATTAAAAAATGTTATATAAAATTTTTAAATATATATTTTTATTTGTTTTTTTTGGGAGATTATTTATATGTACCCTAAGGGTATACTATAATTTTTGTATACTGTGTAACAATGTATACGCTTATATAAGAATTTGACATATATTACAATATTTGTTTACTTCTAAAATAAACATCCATTAATTATTTTCCGCTTATTTACTATCCTTAAGATAAGTATGTACGTAAAGGTGTATACGTCATGCCTGAAGTTAATACTTGCTTGAAATTTCAACTTCAGGTAGGTGCCAACTTCAGGCACAGCACTTGTATAGATCAAACAAGCTTTTGTGTAATGGTGTAAAAATTAACTCGAATGGCTTATTTTAAGTATGCTAACAAATCAACATTCTTATATTTACCCATTAGAGTTGTTGCCAAATTTTGGTGGCACGCTACCAAAATTTGGTTTGTACTAACAACCTACCACCCATTAAATAGATGCGATTGAATGTATGAAGGTAGAATTAGCACTCAAAAAAACTTCTCTGTACCGTTCGGTTATAATCAAGATATTGTAGCTAAAATAAGGTTGAAGCCATCTCTTATATCAAAATTTTATACAAAGAAATTTTTTATTAATGCACAAAATACAGTTTCATAGACTAAATGTTGAGTTATAAGCGACTTTTTATTTTACAGGGCGAACACTTGTTTTGAATTTTCTTGAACGTGCTACGTTCACTTGACATTGAATTTTGATAGTTCAGTGAAATTTTTTAGAGTAGTAATTTTATCCAGTTGATTGAATGGCTTATTTTATGTGTGTCGGCAAATTACTGTAATGATTATAGCACAATGTAAGTATTATTAAGCATATGCTGGGCATCCAAAAAATCACTAAAGGTTTCTTTTTTTAGTGACTTTATATACAGATCATAATGCAAAAGATGCATATAATAACCATGATATTTATATAGAGCTACTTAAATAAAGGGACCAGAGTGATTTTATAAATACCCAGTATGTATTATTTTATGTTAATGGATTGGATATTTATATTTATCTATTACATGAATAGGCATAATGAACTTTGGATCCTGAAAATAATCTTCTTAAGTGTGTTCTTAAGCATCTCAATCCATGGGTTGGAGGAATCAAGTTATTGCTTCGACATAAACACATTTTATACGAAGAACTCCTAATTAATTGCAATGATTAAGTAATGTTTTAAATTATTACCAGATCGCATTGAGAGAGCTGTCCGAGAATACTCAAATCGAGGTATTGTATAGAGTTAGAATTGGTTTTATTTAGCTTTAGAATAGGGTTGGGTAAATATAAGGAATAAGATCGGGATTAGATTGTATGTTTCATGAAAATTTAGGATATACTCAAACAATGCTTAACTAATAACTGAAATCGTGCACAAGAGTTATAATTAATTGGAGTAATCCATAAGATAATCTGTCTGAGGACTCATAGTACGAAATTCAATTATTAAGTTTTCTAATTTGCAGAACTCTATAATAAAAAAGATAGTCTCAACTATCTTTTTTTTGCATATTGAATATGTGTACAAGGTTGGCGGCGCAGACAAAATTCTTAAAACTCTTGAAATCTAATTCGTAGCTGCGCTGCCAACCTTATATACATCTTCGGTATGCTTTCTTTTTTATGATTATAAATTTATTTGATTAGCTAAATTAGCTTCTATTAATTAATAATTGAGCACCAATCAATTAACTTGAGTTCTATAACTGTTTTGATGCACAACATATATTTTTAATATATTTTTAGATGTATATATTTATATAAAAATTCGTTATTTTAGTATAAAATAGTATATATTTATACTGTATATACTGTATATATATTGTTAGTTTATATTAACTATATAAAACACATAATAAGGTACATGTACTCTAGAGTACATATAAATAATCCCATATATAAAATAACATTTTAATTTTTTCAAAAAAGGTACTCGGCCGGGTTACGAGAAACAATTATATTTGTTTGCATGGCCTAACTTGAAATTTCATTAAGTAAACTAGTCTTGGGCTTGAAATTAAAAGTTTTTAGCACTTACTTTTGCATATATATATGCACTCTCTAATCTAATATTAATACTAGTTTGGACCCTAACCCTAACTAATAATCATTTTAATTTTTTTTTAAATATTAACCTGCGATATCGCAACCTGCTAAATTTATCAAAATTCTAAATAAAAAAAGAAAATTACTTCGATTCACAGGCTGTAAAATTCATACTCTCGTTTTAAAAAGTTTTCTAATAGAGTTAGGGTTAGGGTTATAAAAATAATCTTAATAGTAAAATTTAGCAAAAAATTTTTTTTGCATAAAAAGAAGTAGTTTCATAAACTAGATTTTGTGTTATAAGTAATTTTTTGGTTTTTTTGTAAAAAAAACTTTGTTTTTGTTATACAAAAAAATTGTAGATTATGCTAATTCTGCAATTTTGATTGGCAGATGCAGGGCTATGAATTTCACAGCCTGTTAAAATTAGCAATATTCATAAAAAAATATAAAATTTTATATTAAATTGTAAAACCTTGCGAAATAATGCGAAATAATATGAAAACTTGTAAAAAAGCATAATTATGTGAATATGTATTATCGTTTATTTATTTTTAAAAAATTTTAAAAATTTGCAAAAATATGCCAAATATTGTGAAAAAATGTGAAAATATCAAAATATTACCTCCTGTGGCATTAGTTTATTGATTTGCATAAGTATGTGAACCCTGTAGGGGATAATTTACATTTTTTTATTTGGTCTATTTTGCGTAATATTACTGTAATATAAAGTAATATATTACATAATATACCATATCGATCATAAGAATTTTGTAATATTACAGGTCGTAATATCTTACGTAAGCATGATGGACATTCGATTTGATTGGCTTGAAAATCACTAAATTACACAATATAAAAAAAATTTAAAGTAACTCTTACTATGAAAAACCACATCGTCAATTGACAATTTGTAGTTTTATATAATAAAATTTTTTTTAAACTATATAATAATATTCTTCAACTCTTCGTACGTTTTCTGTTAAAAAAGATCAGCATAGATCAAATACAGTAATACAGTATGTAATGAATGAGTTAATTAGCTATTAGTCGTTATACGATATAAACTTGGGTACTAGCAAAAAAATACAATGGTCTGAAGTTCTAGTACCGTGGGTTAACTTTTTTCTAAAGACAACGAATTTTTTTATTTTTTTTTTTTAAATGTTAAGGTGAGATCTTGCTTTTATTTTTATTAAATTTAATAGAAACTTTTTACAATACTGAAAGAAATTTCATTTTTTTAAATCTAGTACTAAGAATAAAAACTCAGACGTATATCTAAGTAAACCTAAATACTTATCTGCGGCCTAAACCTAAGACAATGAAATTTATTTAAACAAATTAACGATATTAATTAATATTTAAATATGTTGAAAGGGAACTACAGAAGCGTGAGCCAATTAACTGAGTAGTTTAAGAAGTAGTGCTATAAGAAATCACTCTGAATCAATTTGTCTTTTAAAAAACTCTTTTCGGTTTACACCTGGACTTTATAGATAAATACAATTATTTCACAAAACTTGCTATATTTTTTCAAAAACTCATCAGGTTCTTCAAGAGCTAAGTCTCTTGCACATACGAAATGTAAACATAAACAAGACAGTACAAAAATGTCTGGCATAGACAAAGCAGTTTATGACAGAAAAATCAAGAAAGCAAGAACTTCAGTTACTGAAGCGGAAGACCTGAATGCTATCTGGAGAACATGTGGTTCAAATAAAGAAAATGAGGAGTTATTCCAAACTGTGGTTAAAGACTCAGGTGATATAGTTAACACCATGAGTAGAAGTGGTTTACAAGAGGATATGATGCTAAACAAAGATGGAAAAGTTGATCAAGCAATGCTAGTCGAAAGAAAAAACAGTTTGTTTACTCAAACAAATAACACGTCTCAAGTCCTGGCAAAACAAACAGTACACATGTCTAATTTAGACAACAATAGTGAACATGTAGATGAACACGTGAATGTCCAAACAAGCAAGGCCAATGGCCAGGTTAAGCTCAGGCAATGGTCAAATCTGTTCTCTAAACTCAAGAGAGGCAAAGCAACCTTCTCAACCTATGCTCCAAGAAAAAGGATTCATACCAAAAATGAAAATACATTGATCTTTGAAGTACACAGTTTGGAAAACATCTCCACTACAGATCCTGTTGAAGCAATGGTAAATAAAGTTGGAGAAGACCTTATTGCAATAAAACCAATTTTCATCAAGAACAAAAAATCCCATCTGGATATCGTTTTTGCTAATGAAAACAAGCAGCAATTCTATGCTGCGGAAGGTATTATGATTTTTAAGCAAACCTTACAGGAGTACATCCCAATAAACATCAGACGAAGTTTTTTATCTGTCCGACTTCGCAATATGCCTATGGGTAGAAAAGATTTTATTTCAGAACAAATTAAAGAAACCTTTCAGGATATTGGCAATATCTCTTCTATTAAGCCATTGGTCTATAAAGGCACTTTAGTGCTTACAGATCAATGGGTGGTAATTTTTTAAACAACAAATGACTCAGATCTGGCATCACGAATCTCTAGATTTACACATATTTGGGACCAGAAAGTTACAACTGACTGGAAAGAAGCCCCAAAATTGTGTTACTTTTGCGATAAAACAGGACATATCAAAAAGGAGTGTCAAGAGTATAAGGCGTCAGTCGAACTGGGAGAAATGCAAAAAGAATATAAATTGCAAAGAGCACAAGAACGTAAGCAGTTACAAAGCCAGGAACAGTTACTACTATTAAGTATTGAAAACCCATACAATGAGGAATTTAAGAATATTATGCTTATTGATTCACCAGTAGCAGATTTAGCTACGCCCAGTATAGAAGTAGATAAAGAAGTTAAGGTAGAGGATCAAACAGCTAGTGTAGCAGAAACCTCTGCTTCATCTAGTTCTAGTAAGGAAATGAAAGTAGAAATAAACTCCACATCTATTAAAGTTGACATCAGCCAGAAAAGTGCAGCAGAAGATCCTTTGGTATCTTTTTATACCAAGAACAGTAGTACAAAAGGTGAAATCAATAATGCAGAAACTGATGGGTTTACTAAGTTACCTCGAAGAAAAAAGCAAAAAGCAATGCCAAGAAATCAGTTACAGCTATAAACAGGGTTAGGTCTGGAGTTTTATTCAGACCTAAAGCCAACAGGATCTAATCTAATGCTTTTAGCATTTACACTCCACTTTTATTAAATGGTTAACAAACTTAAACTAGCTACTTTGAATGTTAATGGGCTGAACAATTTGAATAAGGCACATCAAACACTTATATTGTTAAAATCGTATCATTTAGACTTAATTATGCTTCAAGAAACTAACTTAAAAAATGTTAATACAAGAAACTTTTTGTAGCAGCAATGGGGATACAGTTTATATTGGTCTTTCAAAACTGCAATTTTAGCAGGGAACAGAAACATTATTTTAACCAACCCAAAGGAAACACACAGTGGTCGAGTAACAGAAGCAAACATTACCTACAAGCACCTTAAGTTCCAATTAATCAATGTATACGCACCTCCGAATGTAGAAGAGAGAACAAGTTTCTTTAATAATTGGTTTCCAAGAATAGACAAAGGAGGTATTACTATTCTTGCTGGGGATTTTAATACAAATCTTGACCCTCATGGGAATAGAATAAGTCGATCACCTCCATCAAATGATCCTACAAGAAAGCTGTTTTCAGATCTAACAGCAGAATATATTGACACTGCATTAGCCATAGCTTGTGCAAAGCCTTTCATAACATATTACCAAAACATAAGAGGTGGCCACATGATGGCTACAAGGTTGGATTACATCTTTATTAATGCGAACCATGAGCATTACGTTAAGAGAGTTTCTACCCAGTTTGGCAATTCAGACTATTTGCTGGTGGAATGTGAATTGTACTTAGCTTCAGAAACTCCAAAGGCCAAACAATAGAGATTCAACAAAAACCAACTTCTTAAAGCAGAGGTAATCGAAGAAGTCCAAAGCATCACAAACTTTTCAAGGTAGAACCTTCACAAGTGTAGGATCCAATCTATAATTAGAGCTTTTAGACCACAACCCTCACCAGAAAAAAGAATTCAAAAGTTACAAAAAAAGCTGACTAAAATAAATAACGAAGCTTCTGGAAGAGAAAAATCTGACCATTCATTAGAAATGAGTGAGCAAATTAATGCTTAGCTACAAGAAGAGCTTCAAGCTCTTTCGAATAAATGGCAAACGAGATCTAATGCAAAATGGGTTGAAGAGAGAGAAAAATCCACCAAATTTTTCTTCTCACTTTACAAAACCAGAAATAGTACCTCTGCAAATGACAAAATTCAGATACCAGGACATACATAATCAGGCAAATAGTCTTGCTAACAAACTGCAATATATGAAAAATATCTATTAAGACATATAGAGCAGAAAATAATGATTCTTCAGTAGCAGAATTCTTCGTCCAAGGTTTGCCGCAGCTTTTACCACTCCAGAACCAAAGGCTAGTAGGTTCTATCTCTGAAGAGGAAGTTGGTGATATTATAAACCAACTCCCAAATAATAAATCTCCTGGATCAGATGGTCTTACATATGAATTTTATAAAGGAATTAAAGAGGAAATAGTCCCTATACTTACAGGTCTCTTTAATTATTAGTTGGGAAATGGCTTAGTACCTAGATCGTGGACCAAGAGTATTATTACCCTGATTTCAAAAAAGTCAGACAATCTTAAAAATATAGACAACTGGTGACCAATATCTCTTACAAATTGCGATATTAAAATTTTTATGAAGATCCTGGCCAATAGGGTTAATACAATTTGTGAATCGATTATCAGACCATCATAACAGCCATTTATAAAAGGAAGATCAATTACAGATGCTACATTAGACATTATTACTACAATGAGAAATCAAGTAGATCAATCAGCTAGCCACTAGTTGTTGCTGCTTAATTAGCAAAAAGCCTTTGACCGAATAAGTCATGACTTTATCTTGCTGGTACTTGAGAGAATGGGATTTGATACCATGTTAATTAATATTATTAAAAATCTTTTTAAGCTCCAGACAGTATATATTGCAGATTCCAACCTCATTTTGGAGCCAATAAGAGTAGAAAGAGGGGTTCAACAAGGGGACCCACTTTCACCTCTTTTATATATTTTAGCATTAAATCCACTTATCCTTAAAATTTAAGAAGAACTAAATGGAATAAAGGCAGTAGGACAATCCTTTAAAGTTATAGCATACACTGATGACTTGACAGTAGGAATTGGATCACCATTAGACTAAAAAAAGCTTGTAGTACTTCTTCAAAAATATAAACTAGCCTCTAACGCAAAGATCAATAAAAAAAAAAATCAATTTTAGTACCACTTACCAACATGGCCAAAGCAACAATTTTACTAGACCAAAATCTTTTCAAAGTAGCTAAGGATGGTGCTTCGCTCAGGATTTTGGGCTATGAGATTGACTCTAGAGGCACTCCTAAAAAACAATTGTGAGAAAACTTAACCCAAAACATCAAACAAAAAATTGATAAAATCTCTGGTAGAAATTTGTTATTTAAAGGGAAAATTCTACTTACAAAGGCCCTTCTTATTTCTAAAATCTGGTATCTAGCATACTTGCTCCCACCTAAAAGAAAACAACTCGACAAAATTAATGTTCTAATCTTCAATTGGATTAAGAACAATTCCAAGCTACTTCCACGTTACTTAGCTTTCAGCTGGATTACAACAGGGGAGGGTTAAATGCCCCTGTTCTTAAAGATACACTTGACGCTAGGCTTTGTTTAATTTGGATAAAGCTTTTGACAGCTAATCATCAGGAAGTTTTTATAGTGCAGATCTGCGCAGATTTTTAAAAAAAACTTATATCTAAAATTAATGCAGATCTGCGCAGATTTTTAAAAAAAACTTATATCTAAAATTAATGCAGATCTGCGACCCTGCTGGCGATCTTTGAAGAAATTTTTTTTTATTTTCTGCGCAGATTTAATTTTCTGTGCAGATCTTTAACAATTAACAATTCAATAATCTGCGCAGATTGTAAAAATCAAAAAATAAAAAGTGTATAATAAAAAATTACTATATGCTCGCCTAAATATTAATTTTTCATATATTAAAACAATAAATTTGAATATTCATATATTTTAACAATTTAATTTATTACAAAAAATTAAAAAAAATACAGTCAACCCTCCATAAATGCAACTCGAAGGGACAAGCCTACAATGTGCATTTAGGGAGGTTTGCATTTAGAGTGAGCCAATTAAATTGCAGCTTTGAAAATTTAATCGTCAAGTTTGTGTAACTTCTACCAAAACAGTATAACCTATCTTAAATACTAAAATTTGATTGGCTACGTGCATTTAGAGAGGTTAGTGTAATATAAAATGTTATTCAAGAGAACATGCATTTACAGAATATAGAACGTGCATTTAGTACTAATAACATCTTACGGAATAGAAAAAAACGTGCATTTAGGAAGATATTGCATTTATGGAGGTTGCATTTATGGAGGTCCGACTGTACAAAAAAAAAAATTAAAAAAAATATTATAAAAAATAAATACAAATTATAATATAAACCCGATTCCAACTATCTCGCTATATTGAAACTATCGTGCCATGTCCCAATATCAGCTATGTCCTAACCATCATGCTAAATCCTATACTAAACGCCCGTATTAACTATTGTGCTACTAACTATTATGCTACACATCCTATACTAACACCGTCCTTTTACCACCAACCTAACTCTAACCCTATAGTTAACTTTTAAATCCCAACAATGTCGAAAACCTAATACAAAGCACAACAAACGAAACGAAGAAAAAGCACCAAACTCGGCACCAACGACGAATGTATACAGTAACGCTCCAAAAAAGTAAGACGTGATGGTTACCTATTCTGAATCTGAAAAGAATTAGTACTCACGAATATAACACTAAAGCAAAAAAAAAAAATAGAAACTAATACTTCGCTGACAATTGTACCAGTGACAAAAGTAATTCTAAACTGAATTACACCAATGACCAGTAACAAGCCAGCAATGAACGAATGCCGAAATAAAACAATACCACTGATGAAAAAGCTCAGGTAATGTGCCGACACTCCAAACTAGATGACACCAACAACAAAGATCTCTTCTTTTCAACTTTTTCTTAATGCGAGATAAAGGTTTGCTTAGTAGAAAAACGATTTGTCCTGGGAAAACTCTAGAAATGCACCTGCAAGAAAGAACGCCGAAATGGACGAAACTAATGACAAATCTATTAACTGAAAAAAGATCAAATATAAATGTTAGTAATATAAAAAAAACGAGTAAAAAGAAAAAACTGAATATAACTTATCTATTTATTTCGGTTTCGAATAAAAAAAATTAAAGATGATCAGATCAGTGATCTGATATATCTGTGTAACTGGTAAATCTCCAAACAAAAAAACAAAAATTATACTGTAATCAATAAAAAATTATAATATAAATAAAAAAAATTATAATATAAGTTATAAAAAAAAATTATAAAATAAAAAGAAATTATAATAAATAAAAAAAAATTATAAATAAAAAAAATTATAATAAACAAATAAATAAAAACAAATTATAATAAATAAAAAATGTGAAAGAAGTGATCTAGATCTAGATCCAGGGGGGACGAAAAAAAAAAA
>QKWP01002013.1:21019-42883 GCA_003550325.1 Gigaspora rosea | reverse complement strand
TAAAATTTTAAATATTGATTTTAGCCATATCTTTTCTAAGTAAAAAATATTCTTTAAGTTTTGTTTTAGTAACTTTGTTATAAAATTTTTTTAAAATCATTAGAAAACTTTAATATAATAAATGTTTAAAGTTCTTGTATTGGCATTTTTACTATTAAAATTTTTCTTTAGATTTTTTCAAATTTTATATGTTCCCGTCTATAAAAAAAATCTTTACTTCTAATACAAGTCTTAATTTTTACAAGTAAATCATTAAAGTTGCAATAATGAAAGTTGTCATCCTTTATATAAACTACAATATTGTCTTAAGAACTATAGTTCTAAAACTAAAACTAAATAAGATCGCAGAAAAATTGTAATAAAATTTTTTAAAAAAATTTTTTCTTAAAATTATCTATTTTCAGCTTATATGTAACTATAATTTATTTTCTTATAATATAAAAACTAATTTTGCAAAAAAGTAATCCTTATTTTCAAATATAATTGTACAAAGTTTTATTTAATTATTTTAGTATTTTAAAAAAGTAAATCAGAGCTAAAAAAGTGCAAAAACGCAGGCAAATTTGTCTGTGTTCTACTACAATCTAAGAGATAACGGAAGTTCATTTTGATTGGTTGTTAAAACATCCTGAAAAAAATGTTGATCATACCCCGGATAAAGTATCAGCTATATTCAGACAAGAATTATTACTTTTCAAAAAAATTAGATAGTACTTTCTAAAGACAGTATTATAGTTTTACAGTACATTAATTTATTTATAGTTACTTTAATTCATATTTCACAATATATTTATTATTCTTTTCATAATACAGTCAGGGGATATCCCAAATTAGGAATCGGGGTTCTAGAAAGATCTATGCAAAATTCTTACAATTTGATTGGTCTATGCTTACTTTTTTTTATCGCTTCAACGTAAATTTTTATAGTAATTGCTTAATACTAAAAAGTCTTCGAACATATAATATTCGACCTCTAGTTTCGATAATCAAAGTTAATCAGTTGAGTTTCACTTTATTAGCCAAAGTAAATGAGACCTCAAATTATGCATTCGCGTGTAGTTAATACATACAAAAGAACGGAATTTCACTAATTAAAACATTTGTATTTTTTTTTCTTATAGTGTCTACTTACCAAAGGCCTAAAGCGCATACTCTCAAGTGCATTTTCGCTGATCCTATTGAGCGGTATAAGACATTTCATTTAAGACCTTGCGAAACTAGTGAATTACAAACATGGCGACATGCTGATAGTGCGAATGTAGCTAAGAACCTTTTAAAATATCATGATTATATTCTTGAACTTGCTGAACGTCATTCTTCTTTAACAAATTATTCAATTTGTCAGATACATTACAATCAAGTAATTAATACTAATCAGTTTTATCAGCATATTATAGATTCTGTTCAATAAAGTTGACTTCATGCTAGCTATTTTGATCCGACAGTTGAACTCAATCAAACGAAACGGCTTTTAGAATCTGTACAAGTGGAAAATCAGCAAAAATCACAAGAGATAATGACTCTTAATAACCAAATCGCACAAATGCAACAGTATATAGAAAGCCAAAAGGATGAAATTGAGGCGTTAAGGGGTCAATTACAAAAAGCCCGCAATGATATTATTGAAGTTCAAAATTTATATTCTGAACAATATGGGTACAATAGGGTCCTTATTGAACAGTAGAATTCAAGATTTGCTAATCAACAAAAACGTATTGATGCAATTGTTGAAATAGCAAATGCAGAGCGTGTGTCATTTTTCGACGATGTGGGAGCATTGATTCAAGATAAAAATAGGTTCTCTATAGAAAATCTTGTACTATATAGTCCCGGTGAGTGGCTCAATAAACGTAATCAAGTCGTTGTCAAATTCATCAAAAATCTTGTTAAAAATAATAGAAGCACTAATATTTTAAGTCGAGAAAAGCTTTTTAAGGTTGCTTCTGTAGTTGATTTGCTATATGGTGCACGATATGAAAAATACGTATCAGAAATTCAGCTTGCTCTTTCGGCTATTAAGTATTCAATTGCACGGTCAAAGATGATTATCAATATTGATAACCATATTACAAGTTCAGGAAGTTATTAGCAGTTTCAAAAGTGGATAGAAGAGTTATCAAAGCATGAAGAACCATTACCTGAAGGTCTTTTGTTTCTTGCATTCGATAACGAACAGCGGGGACAGAAAAATTATCTTGATCGAGGATTTAATACCGTGATTTACTATATTGTTACAAGTTTTGTTGTTTTTAATATGTCATCACAAAATAGAATTCAGCATATTACTAATTCACCTTGGGCATATAATTCTCTTAATATTCTACAGTACGACAAACTTTTTGAAATTAGTCCTCAAATGCAAGAAGTTGTCGACAAAGAATTATATGATTACCTTGATAATCTATTAAATTTATTGTCTCAAGAGAAATCATCTTCTATTAATACTATCGATACTCTTGTAGCATCTACAGGAACTAAGATTACCAATATGAAAGTATGCCCTAGCTACCATAAACGAGAAATTGAAAATCGAAGAAAAGTTTGCCCTGATTGTGGAACATGATTACCAACGTTAGCCGAAATTCAAAAGGAAAAAACAGTTGAAAAAGAAATTAGTAAGACTGACAATTCACTTGTTTTTAGGCTATATAATTTTGATAACGAATCAAGTTCAAGTTCTACTAATATTCCTAGAATCAGTATTACTCAGCGACGAGTTACTGATCAAGGAGTTAACATTCCTGACATTTATATTCCTGATCCGGTTAATATTAATCCCAATTCAATTGCTAATATTGAAAAAGTTCTTTTACATATAGAAACAATCACGGGAATTAAAAGTGGAGCTCGCAAGTGGATGGTGGTAACTTGTGATGGCGTTCCATACCATCATGCTCTAAAATTGAAGGAAAAATTTCCATGGCTGGTTCTTATCTTAGGACCATTACATGAAGAAATGAATATGCTACGAGCATTTGTGGAGTTAAACTGGTTAGTAATAAATTTTTTACTACTGTACTACGAATTTTTATTATTAAATTGATGATTTTAATTGTTGGATATCAAAACACATGATCTGCTACATTGATCTAACTTCTGATTTTAAAGGTCGCCCTGCTTTGTTTAAGATAATAGAAGTATGCAAGGGCAAATTAAAAGATTGTTAACTTTGGAATTTAAGAATTTTAATTACACGAAATGCTCTGGTCGATATTCTCTGAAATGCCAAGAAGATTACTTAAAATTAGCATTAACATTACATAATTAAATTCTATTTTAGGGAAATAGATATAAAACGGTTTGCAAGGTGCCAGGGCTATCGAACAGAGAATCAACTTTCATATTTCAAAAAGTGTGCAAATCATCATAAGTCTTGGGATTCTATCTGCAACATATACCGCCAGGCGATTTCTATGGAACTTATATGGCCATATGTAAAAAGCAATTCTGAGATATCGGTCGAAGGATATTTTGCTTGGGTCAACGATCAAGATTCGCTATATAAGTTAAAATATGAACAGATTAGTATAATTAATTTTTTATTTAAAAAAAAAAATTCTAAAATACTGAAATTATCTTTCATTATAATAGACATTCATTTACCTTCAGGCAATAATCAATTACCGGAAAGCTATTAGAACTAACAACCCTTTATTAAAACGAGCAGCTAGAAGAGTGTTTTCTCCCATTTGGTCTGCAAGACATCATCCTATATACCGCCTTATAGAAGTTTCTGAGGAAATTCAATCGATTCGGCTTCGCTCCGAAATACGAGACATTATAGAGAAAAATTGGGTTGTCTCTAGATCTGGTATTTATGACCAACATCAAGGTTTAGATGCAGTTATTGAGGAAGTAAACAAGACTTTGAAAACTCTAATACCCCATTCCACAACATCACTATTGGGTAACTGCGGCACGTAATTGTAAAAAATTTCTTGAGGTAATATTTTCGTTTTAATTAAATTTACCTTATATATGTTTTTACTTAAAATTTTATAACAATTTATAGCTTAGAAATAATTTATTTGAAATAATTGGGTATAATGACTCTCAAGCCTCAGGATCAAGGTCTCGGCCGGAATCGTCTATGGAATGTCAAAGATTTCGAACTTATCTTCGAAGTCTTGAATTTGTTAGCCAGAGTTTTGAAGAATATGGATTAAATGAAAATCTAAAAGATTTTTCATATTTAGCAAAACAAGCTCGTCGAGATTTTATTGTTAAAACGTTTATTAATAAAAATAATCCACTATTATTTAGGCCAATACCGATTACACAACAAGAAGCTGAAGCACAAAATAATGAAGAAAATATGAAGAGGCCTGAAATTTTGATAAAGATAAAAGTTCTTCTTAAGCAGCTTAGCGAAGATGTTCAAAAAAAATATACTAAGTTGGATTCGAAAAATCGAGGCGAATTGTTAAACATATTACAAGAGGTAAAGTACTTATTTAATTCAGATGAATTTGATAACGAATCTAGTAATCAAAATACTAAGGCAAATTAGATTATATATTATTGCAATAAATAATTTTTAATTTACAAATTATATATAATTGTATTTCAGCATATATTAAAAATTTTTTTGTTTTTAAATAAATTATTTTTAATATAAATAAATAATCGATATATAATTTTATTTATGAATTTGATAATAACGCCTTTATTACAAAATAAATAATAATACAGTAATAACTCCCAGATATATTATTACATTAATTATCGACATACAAAAAAATATAAGAACACAGAAAACACAGAGATCTAGAAAATAGATGTATAATAATGATAATAAGAATAGAATTCAGCGAATAGATCAACAATTAAATACCCAGTATGTACTTCAGTTCTAGTAAAAAAAAAAAATTAGAAAATCTTAAAAATAGTAACATTTGTAAACTTAAAAAAAAACTTAGCAATATGGTGGGTGGCCGGACCGTTTGATTGTTAAATTTATTATTGCTGTAAATTCAAAGTCGGTAGGTGTTCTTGTAAAGTGCACTTATGCTTTCCGCTGTCTGATCCCAAGATTATTTTAAGATTCAAACCCTAAAGCGTAGCATTTTTCTAAAGTTCTGTTCTAAAATCCTTTACATGAAGATTCAAAAAATTAGTAATATTATTCAAGTACTTTTATTTTAAGCACTACGCTCAACATAAAATGCGTTAAGTTCAATAATTACCACTTAAGATCGAAAGTTTTTTAGAATTCTGTGCCATCTGTGCAACGAAAAGTTGGTAAAATCAGTATTAAATAAAAAAGGTTAAACCAGTAATAAAGACTTATTTAGCGCTCTTATAAGTTGAAACTATGCTTTAAAGTGTGCAATTCGAACTATAGCGACGCTATCTGTATGATTTTATTGATTTAGCGGTTATCTGTTATTGGCCAATTATTATAACACGTGGAATAATCTGGAAAAGAAATCTAGAACAAACTGACAGATGATCATTACCAACTAAGGTGCGATCTGCAATAACCAAATACGGTATATTCCCTAACTGTAATAAGTACATTAATTTACAATAAACTATTAAGTTTTGTAATACATTATTAAATATAAATTCAAGATATGGGCTAGGTGCTGAAAAAAGGGCCGAAATGACAATTTTTTTAAAGGAGGTTTTTTTACATAAATCAATTTAGAATAACATTAGGATCATTTTTCACTTAAGATACAAAAGTAGTTGCATTAATAAAATTTTGCAGTATAGCTCTTTAAAGTTTGCATTTTCTTATGATTTATTATGTAATTTATATTATAAAAATTGATTTTCTGAAGATCTTTTTTTTTGTCATTTTCGGCCCTTTTTCTAGCACCTAGCCCCTGCCACCTATAAACATTGTATTTATAAACTATACTTATACCTAAATAAATATAACAATAAAAAAATAAAATACAGTTTAGAATGTAGTTTTAAATAGTTTTTTTTATTAGGCAAGCAAAACTAATGGAAACAGAATCTTGCAATTTTACTCACCAATTGCTTAGACCACCAAACTACCTTTTGACCTTGTAAAATCTTTGCTTCTCATTTAGATCTTGAAACTAGGGTTCCAAGCTCTGCCCCAGATAACTGTATAACTAATAGCCCAACCTGACAAAATTACTATTCGGATCATATTTTTGACAAACCGGTTTAATATCATAAACGGGTCACCCATCAATAAGCAGATCAACCGTGTCACCCATTAGTAAACGGGTCAAACTGTCAAACCAAAGATCATCTAAGATATCAAAATATCTTAAATCTTTTCCCACATTATCGCTTTGCAAACTTTTTTTCTAATATTTATTGTTCAGATTATAATAAAATCAAATTAGAATGAAATGCCATTACACATAATCTTCAATTTTTTGTGGGTGCGGGTTTCTATTTAACTCTCTAAAGCCCACTTATACTTGTTTAATATAAACACTACTCTAAAATTAACCTCTAACCTTAACCCCTAACCCTAAAAAATGTGGTCCAAAAAGTTTTTTTTTCGTTAATCCGTTAATTTATTATTCTAAATATTTAAAATAATGTTTATGAACCTTGGCTATTTAATTTCATTTATTCAATGTAGGCGAGTATAAAAGAATTCATTAATATTGACTATTGAATTTTCCATTCGGGCTAATCGGTTATCCGGGTCGGATGACCCGTATTAATCGGGTATCCGGTTTTAGTTTCGGGTACCCGGTTGGGAAAGATGATTGACCCGACGGGTCACAGGTGGGGATTTCAAACCGGTTTGGAACCCTTCTGTATCCCAAGTAAAACTCAAGGCAAAATACTAATACAGTAATACAGTCGACTGTATAAAAAAGATCGTCGCCAATCCCAATCACATTTAGTTTAATTTTAGCCAATCAAAACTATGCTGAAGATTTCTAGAGATCTTATAAATGAAAATTTTCATCCAACTCGATAACGTGTCGAAAAATGTTGAACTCTCTTTAGATAATATTGTATGACGAACCTTTTTTTTTGATAATTCACATATTAAGGACACTTGTCAAGTTCTAGTTATAAAAAAAAAACACTTAAATGGCATTAAGATCTTTTCCTATATTTTTGAATTTGTCAATTTTTAAACGAAGCTTTAAAAACACTAGTTTAATTCGAAAATATTCCACTACTTCGAACGCTATTAAACTATCCTTTACTCAATTTGATCCACCAAAGCTAAATGAATCGCATGAAAGTTGCCCACTAATAATTCTTCATGGGTTATTTGGCTCAAAAAAGAACTGGAGATCATTGGCAAAAGCATTCACTCAACGTTTGAATACTCGCGTTTTTACTTTGGTAAAGATTAATTTTACTATACTTATTTAATTTTATACAATTATTTCTAATAAGTTTTGAACTTTAGGATCTAAGAAACCATGGTGAAAGTCCACATTCTGAGGTGCATAATTATGAGGTTATGGCTGAAGATGTTGTAACATTTATGAATGATCACCAGCTTAAAAGAACAGTTGTAATGGGACATTCTATGTATGTTAGCATATCTCGTAAAGTATTTATTAAAATTAGTTAGAATTACAACAAACTATAAACTTGTTGATTAGGGGAGGGAAGGTTGCTATGACCATCGCTCTTATGCAAGTGCCTCAGATTGATCAGCTTGTAGTTGTCGATAGTGCACCAACCAATACTAGCATATCCAAAGAGTTTACTACTTATGTCGAAGTAATGAAAAAAGTTGAGCAAACTGGAGTTATGAAGCAAAGTCAGGCCGATGAAATGATGAAAGGTTATATTTCGGTAAAACAACACTTTTCTAAAATAATATTATTCATTTTCTTTACCATTACATCACTTAAATCTTGTTAAACCAACAGGACATTAATATACGACAGTTTTTGTTGACGAATCTTAAAAAAGATCCAGAAACAGAAGTATACAAATTTCGTATTCCATTAGACGTGCTTGGCAATTCGCTTAAAACATTGAACGGGTTTCCTTTTGATTCTGATCGTCACACTTTTCATAAAAGCACTCTCTTTGTTGCTGGGGTCAAGTCGAATTATATCCCTCCTAAGGTTGATTTAATTCTTCAATACATTTTTTAATCTATTTATTATTGCTAATCATCAAGTATGAATTTTTTTATTCAAGATCCATCCCACTATTAAAACGTTTTTTCCCAATTCGGTGATTGTTGAATTAGATACTGGTCATTGGGGTAATTTCCGTGCTTGTTAATACAAATAATATGAACCCAATTCTTTATTCATCTACAATTTATTCTATTGTAGTTCATTCCGAGAAACCTCTTGACTTTGCAACGATCGTGACTGATTTCTTAAAGAAAGATCTTTAATTTCTTGATCACTTTTGAAATAGTAATGACTTTTCGATGAATTAAAGATGCAGTTAACTCTCTCAAATTACATTCCGGCATGAATATATACATTTATAGGATTTAAAATATTTAAAATTATTACAAACATGGGTGGAAACCACCGCCTTAGAGAAGTTCGATTCACATACTCCCGTTAAAAACCAAAGTTTAAGATTATATCCAAAGATGTAATTCTTTAAAAAAACTATGATTTGTTAAAAGAATTATCAGACTTTTTAAAATAGTGTGAAGACTGATTTTTAGAATTGCAAAGACTATAGTCATCTACCTTATTTTCTATAACAGCGTTTACGGGAATTAAAATTTTTACATTTGTAAGAGATAGAAAAGGTGGAATCGCACTAAAGTTTTTAAAACCATAATACTGTATTTATAAAAGTAAATGATTGATTGACAATTTTATACTCGTTTCAAATAATTAGCCTTATATAGATTTTGTGTTAATTTATTAAGAATACTATAGTACGTTTCAGTTTTCTTTCTGACCATGATCGAAACTGGAAAATGGATTATCAATAACAATTACGGGCTAGAGAAGATGAGGATAAAGATAAAAGATACATATAAAATATCGCTACTAAAGGAAACCCTGGTCAAAAAAGTTTATTATTTATAATTCGAGATTTTTTGTGTGAAAGCTTTCACTTTTATAATCATTTTTTACAAATTCAATATATAATTATTAGATCTAATATACATTTATTATTCGACATACCTGTCTAGTGAATCATTCTTAGATTCTTTAATTTTCTTAATTTGAAAATGAAATAACAATCCAACAAATTTTATTGGTTTTTGAAATTATTGACCAAAATAAAACATATAATTTTAATTATTATCCCAAATGAAGTAGAAATCCTAAATTCCAAACCTAAACTATATACTAATGTCAATTTAAAAAAAAGAAGGTTTGGATCGCGACCTGAGCTTTAAAGTCCGCAAGATACTAGGTCGGGATAATTTTGCAAAAAAGATATGGTTGCAAGGAATACGCCAACTGAGATTACAATGTCAAGGTTACCTTGACGTTTTTCTGGAGCAAAGATCTCATCGCGAAGAAAGCGAGTGAAGAAGTTGCCATTATTGTTACTACTAGATCCTTGTCCCCTATTAATAGGCGATCCAACTATATATTGAGGAGAAGGCGCCATTTTATTCCACTAATTTGAGTGTCGAAAGATTGAAGGACAAATCAACAATTGAGGAATATTAAGTGTAACTGATCAAGTCTAATTATGGGATAAAAAATTAGGATAATATAAATAATATCGTGGATAAGTTTGATTGGTTCTAAAATCTAGATTCAGTTTAGAAATTTTTTCATGTACATATAAGACATTTTTCTTCGTTGTTGATTTCAATATTCCACCTCACTCTCTTTAACTACGGTTTTTTTTTATCTGTTTTCTGGCTAACTGATTCCAATGGGTTGTATGTATTGATAATTTTTTGTTTTCATATTACTGATAAATTACATAAAGACTATAAAGACTTCGTTTCACTAAGTAATTCAAATTTTAATTTTTTTTTATATAGTCCGATTCCTAAATCTCATCCGGCCATTTATAGCAATACTTCCGGAGGTCACGGCACCAGACAGAAAGGTATTTTGAGTCTTGTTTTTTTTTCATTTTATAAAGCATGAAACATTTTATTTATAATATTTAATTTCAATTTATCATTTTTATTAGGTTCCTTTCCGCCAAAAAGTATTATGGACGGCTGTCACCCTTTTCATTTTTCTTGTGTGCTCACAAATTCCATTATATGGTATCATGTCCTCTGATTCTTCAGATCCTTTGTATTGGCTGCGTGTCATTCTCGCTTCAAACAGGGGTACCTTGATGGAACTCGGTATTACTCCCATTGTAACTTCGGGAATGATAATGCAGCTTCTGGCCGGCGCTAATCTCATTGAGGTTGATTTCAGTTTGAAAGAGGATCGTGCTTTGTTTAGCGGTGCTCAAAAACTTTTCGCTATGGTGTTCGCTTTTGGTCAAGCTACTGTATCTGTAATGACTGGATTGTACGGTAATCCTTATGAAATCGGTGCTGGAGTCTGTTTATTACTTATCATTCAACTTGTCTTTGCTGGTCTTATCTCTATGCTTTTGGATGAACTCTTACAAAAGGGTTATGGTCTTGGTTCTGGTATCTCTCTTTTCATTGCTACCAACATTTGTGAATCAATCGTTTGGAAAGCGTTCAGTCCAACTACTGTTAATACTGGTCGAGGTCCCGAATTTGAAGGAGCTGTCATTGCTTTGTTCTATTTACTTATTACTCGTAATGACAAACTTCGAGCTTTAAAGGAAGCCTTTTATCGAACAAATTTACCAAATGTTATGAACTTATTGGCAACTGTGGTCGTTTTTGGGATTGTTATTTACCTTCAAGGTTTCCGCGTTGAACTTCCTGTTAAATCTAATCGATTCCGTGGTCAACGGGGAACTTATCCAATTAAACTTTTCTATACTTCAAATATGCCAATTATGCTTCAATCCGCTCTTACTACAAACGTTTTCCTAATCTCTCAAATGTTATACACCCGATTCCCGGATAACCTTTTGGTTCGTCTTCTTGGTGTCTGGAGTGTATGTACATTATTATTTAAATTTAAATTTATACATGCGCTATTTTAGGTTACTTAATGTTAAAATTCTTGCTTTATATAGCCATACGAAGAAGGTTCTTCCCAATTGTTTGCGTCAGGCGGTCTAGCTTACTTTATGTCACCTCCTCATAGTATTAAAGACGCACTTTTGGATCCTATCCACACCCTTATTTATGTCGTTTTCATGTTGACCGCATGCGCACTCTTTTCAAAAACTTGGATTGAAGTCTCTGGATCTTCTCCACGTGAAGTAGCAAAACAACTTAAAGATCAGGGCATGGTAATGGCTGGCCATCGTGAGACCTCAACATATAAAGAATTGAAGCGTATCATTCCAACTGCCGCAGCTTTTGGTGGTGCCTGTATTGGTGCCTTGTCTGTTCTTGCCGATTTATTAGGTAGGCTTCATTTTATAATTAATATTAATAAAGGCCAATTTTCTGATTTTCGACTTCATTTTTTTACAGGTGCCCTCGGATCAGGTACTGGTATACTGCTTGCAGTCACAATTATATATTCATACTTCGAAATGTTTGTTAAGGTTTGTTGATTTTTTCTTTGTTCTGGATTATTCTTAATCAATTACTATTATGAGCTTGACATATCCTACTTTTTATTTAACAGGAACAAGCAGCCGAAGGTGGAATCGACGCGCTGCTGTTCTAAGGGTAGGGTGTACGTAGATCATTAGAAAACTTTTTACAGTTGTAATTAATTTTGACATAATATATAGAACAAAATGCACTTTTTATAATAATAAAATTTTAATAAAATATATATTTAAAAAAAATTATATATTGTAAAGTTTGGCTAAAATTCCCTCAGTTACACAATTTTGATTGCTTGATATAGATGATTTTTGTAAATAACTTTATCTTTATATCTTGACGAATATTCAACCAATTTTAATAATTTTACTATCGATAGTATAATTTTATTTAATAATTCAAACGATTTGCTTAATAAAATTTTGTAAATTTTAAAAATTTTAAAAAGAAAAAATCAATACCACAAGTTTATATATAATTTACAATTTGTACCCCTACCCTTAAAATCATAATGGTTTTTAAACTAGAGAAATTATCATACCTTCATGATTTTATTTTTTAATTTCTATGTAAATGTTTATAATTTCATTTGCAGTTTTGAACTATCTTTGATGATAATTTTAGAGTCGACACATTTTTTAATAGACTTCAAATGTAATACATTATCTTTTGGAAAAAAATATATTAAATTCCTTTTTCAATTATAAAAATTTATATGTACCTTTAGGAAAGAAATAAAACGACTGTTGGTAATGTTTCACATATTGAAATTTTACTAATGTGATAAATATAAATATAAATAATTAAATTTGATACATTTTTCATTTGTCTGGACTAATAATGCCTAATAAAAAAAGTCTCAGATCTCATTTTATTTTAGTTAAAATAAGAGAACCAATGAATTATTTGACATGCGAATATTAAGAATGTTAAATTATTCGTCCAATTCCCAACATTCGGAATTGCCTATAAACCAGTAGCAGTAGCCCACATACTAAATAAAAAATTGTCCAAACGATGATAATTTTGCTACTGTATAGTAGACTGCCCCAGTCAGAAACCGTTTACCCTAGCAGTTTTAATACACAATAGATAGTTTTGGAAATTTGTAATGCTTTTTTTAATGCAAACTTCAATTATATGTAAGTGCATTAACAATTATATAACATTAAATAAAGCTTGTGCCTTTATATTGTAGAACAAATATTAGTTAAATCTAAATTTCTAATTCAAATAGCGGATAGAAAAATAAAATGCTTAGAAATATTAGAAACTATTAATAA
The DNA here is from genome assembly GCA_003550325.1 of Gigaspora rosea. Lineage (NCBI taxonomy): Eukaryota > Fungi > Glomeromycota > Glomeromycetes > Diversisporales > Gigasporaceae > Gigaspora > Gigaspora rosea. Next base: position 30,076 of record QKWP01002013.1, on the reverse strand, counting down.
AAAAAAAAAAAATTAAAAATTTAAAAATAAAGTACTTCGTAATATTATACATTATTTTATATTTATTTTTGCGTACGCATTTATTTTTTCTTATTTTTGTTACGACCATATCACAAAGTATATTTATTCTTATAAAAACTTTATAAACCCAATATAGATTATTTATATAAAATCTATTTCTACGTAGAATTATGTAAAATTGCAAAAAAATTTTAAATATTAATGCTAAAGTTTAAAATAGAGTTTGAGAAAGGTTTTTATAGCATGCTAAACATTTTTACTTAGTACATCTGAATACTAATTACCTTAATCACTTTTAAGAAATATGATTTACTTAGATTTACTAAATCGCAATTATACAATATACTGTGTGGATGCTCCAAGTAAAAAATGTTATGTGTGACAAAATTTGGATCTTTAAAGTATATCAAAGTTTTATTATGCGATATAAACCCTATTTTATTCTATAACTGCACTCAAACCATAGTAAAATTATATAGTGCTGAATACCTGTGGTGTGATCTATAATTATCAATTTATATTCATATAATAAAATCTTAAATAAATACCGGCATTAATTAAGTTTTATATAAAAATTCTAACTACATAAGTCTACATTAGGTTTATAAGCCAATATAAAAAAATTTTATATAGCATTTTTATATAGCATTTATATAACTTTATAGAGCTGCATAAATTTTATAAAACTGTAAATCCCGACAGAAATTATTTCAAATTTAATATTAAAATAGTCCAAATTTTAGCATTAACAATTTTTAGTTCCAATGGTAAATATTACTTAGGTATATATAAAGATATATTTAATTATTAAAAAACTATTTTTCAAATACTTGAAAAAGTGTATAAAATTTGTTCTTTTCTAATAACTTTTGGAAATAGAACAGTTCTAATAATGCGATTAAATGTCAATTTTTTTTAGAAAGCCTAGTGCGATTTTTCACAATGCGAATGATATTCATGCTCTTCCATTAAAGAATTCAATTCAGATGGGTTTGAAAGCTTAATTTTACATAACCAACCTTTGTTATTGAGATGAAAATGTCAATATATAAATCAAGTAATAAATAAAAATCTTATAGATGTTAATTACCATCAGTCTCGGGACTTTTGTTTATTAATCCAGGAGTTTCTACTAAGTTTTTATTAACATCAACAATTTCTCCACTTACAGGAGCATAAATATCACTGGCCGCTTTAACACTTTCTACAGCTCCACAAGGTCCTACAAAAAAAAAAAAATAGTATGGGAATTCGTTTTTTATAATGATTTATTTGAGTAAATTAGAAAATTTAAATAATTACCAGACTGTTCGACAACAGTTCCAATTTCGGGTGTTTCGACATAAACTACATCACCCAGTGCTTTTTGAGCATAATCGGTGATACCAATAGTTCCTAAATCATTTTCAACATCAATCCATTCATGGTCTTTTGTGAACTTTTTGGCTAATAATTAAACGAAATTTCACGTTTATTCATCTTTTAGTAATAAATAAGACAATGGAAAAGTTATACATACAACTATATTCTTTAAATGATAGTAAAGCTCCAAACCTAGAGGCGGGGTTGTTTCTAAATGTATTTCTAAGAATTGCTCTTCTAAAGGTGGGAACATATAATGGAACTACCTTGGAGGAAAGGAAGCCAAACGTTGTTGGAGTGAACATAATGAGAAATACTCGAGTGTATAACTTTGTATGATCTAGAGTTTTACATGATTTGTTATCAACCAATAAAAATGTAACGTTATACTTAATCTTAATCAGTTAATCAAATAGATCTTAAACCGCCAATACTGCAATAATGAAAAAATGAACGAACCTACCAGTTTTTTTTTTGAACGTTCCGAAATAAAATCCGCTAAGACGATAGTCCCAAATGAGCATCTTTATCCTGTCCCCGGGGTATAGCCGTTGGTCTTGGCCCTAAAGACCGGTCCTAGCAGAGGACTACGGACTGGACCGTGGTTCAGGACCGGTCCATAAACCGGTCTATTGGCTGGTTTCTATATTGACATTTCGAAAAAAAATTAATGCCTTATCTTTCACCGTTCAGAATTTCGAAGCTATTTTTCATACTTTAATAGTTAAAAGAAAGCTTAGCTCTTGAGCTTTCTTTTGACTATTAAACATGAGAATTGCTTCGAAATTCATCAGGATATGAGCGATGAAAGTTAAGGCATTGATTTTTTTCGAAATGCTAATCTGCTTGACTTGGTAGACCATTTGATCTATGATCGTTACATATAAAAGACAAAGCTTTACTATATTAATCGATACTGGCATATTCGAAAAGCAGATATCAGATATACAGTATATTAACATCGTTTAACATATAAATTTTTGGTCTTATACACGTCACTCTCGATATAATGGATCTTGATATAACGGAGACCAAGTAAAATCTTAATATAATGGATCAATATTCAGATTCACATAATAAATATTACTTGATATATGTGTATTTTTGAATATAGTAGTAGTATAACTACAAGACTCATTTTAGAAAAGTTTTATTTATAAAATTTATATATACAAAGTGAAGCTTGATATAAGAAAGTTGCTGGGTCCAGTTAAAATCTTTCTTATATCAAGATTTTCTTATATCGAAAGGTTTTTATTATAAAATTTCTATTGGGACTCAACAAAATCTTTCTTATATCCAGAGTTTCTTATATAAAACTTTCTTATATCGAGAGTCACTTGTATAAAATTTATATAAAAAAAAAAACTAGGTTTCTAGATCTTTTTTTCAATGTTATAAAACCAAAAAAAATTTTTGTATAGTTTTAGTTTATTAGTATTTGATTATATTATATTAACTCTTATATATAAAGTAGGGTTCCAAATTTAGTTCAGTTCAATAAAAGTTGTTCAGGTTCAGGTTCAATGAACCTGAACCTGAACTTGAAGAAATTTTTGAACCCGAACCTGAACCTGAGCTTAAAATTATTGAACATGAACTGAACCTGAACTTAAAATAAGTTCAGTTCAGGTTCAGTTCAAGGTTCATAATATATTTGTATATTTACCTAAATCACAAAGTTAGAATCAATTAGTAAAATTTAAAAAATTATACAAATTTCTATGATTCTTTAAATTTTACTTGTAATATTTGTCCTTATTGTTTTTAAATAATTAGTAGAGTAATGTAGTGATCAAATAATGTTACAATTTTGAGGCGCAGTAACCAACAAGCCAATCAGAGCTACTGCCATGTAGTGACTGATTGGTGGTGCAGGCTACTGCATTAGTCATTAAGAAGCTCATGATTTTAGTCATGTATGATAGGGTGTGACAAATTATTAATTGTCACCCATGTGTTTATAGTTAAAAAGAGGTGTGACATCAGACCCCTCCAAAATCTAAGGTAAATGATAAATCAATGATGAAAGAATTTTGAAATTTGATATCATGCATATTTTTTTTTGAAGTTTATTAGTAAAAGTCTCCGGTTTCACCCGAAAATATTGTTTTTCTATGAAAAAATCACATTTTTTGGAATACAATTACGGTTTGTATCAAATTTTTTTTTAAAAAGTTACTAGTAAAATGCCAGGAATCTGAAAAAACATGATGAAAGAAAAATGATAAAAGATTTTTAACGATTTTTTTAGGTATAATGAAAGATCTTTTAGAATGGTTTTAACCTAAATATATTCTGAAATTTTTGAATTCAGGATACATTGTAACCTAAAATTTGCCTTTTTGAAAACTTCTGATTAATTTTATTTTTTGTGTTGTTATCAAAAATTCGTAAGTATTTATTAGTAATGTACCAATCCGGCAAGTTTTCCTAATAGTAAAATAATTTCACAATTAAAATTTTGCAGAACAAATTGCGTCAAAAAATTAATAAATTTTTGAAATTATTAGATAAATTAATTATTTGAATTGGTTGATACTATTTTATTAATATAACAATCACAAAACTAGAAATAATCATTAAAAATTTTTTAATTTATTGTTTAACTATTTAAAAAAAGAATTTTTTCAATTATTTATTTAATTAATAACTTCATCAATATTAGTCTAAAATTCATGAAATTTCACAGGAAAAATTTTGTGATATACTCTAATGGTTTGTAGAATTTGAATGTATATTATTACTGTATATAGGTTTAAAAAATCTAGCCTGTGATAGTGTTTTTTTGTCTTCATTAAAATTGAAAATTTTAAAAAAATCTGAATCTGGAAATAAAATAAAACATCATTGTTAATTGATGAATATTTGACCAAATGAGATGAAATTTTTATAGTAAACTCTCGAATCTGTATTCTATTAGCTTCTAGGATAGCATGTTACTATATCCAATTTGGTTTAATTTTTTTTGAACATATGTCCAATTGAAAATGAACATATGTCCAAAAAAAATTGAAACCAATTGGACATAGTAACATGCCATTCCTGATTAGCTTACTTAGATGAATTTTTGAGGTTTTATTTTGAGAAAGTTTTCCGGAATTAGTTGAAATTTAGGGGAAAACTTGCAAAAACATATGCTTCTAAATTACAAAAACGTTAATATCTCCATGAGTTTTCAATATTTTTTTATAAAATTTGAGATTCAAATGCTCTGAGATATGCTCTACAAGGCTTGTTATAAAATTTTTTTAGTTAGCATAGTAAAATTTCTTGTAAATCATCATCGATAGTGGGTTATTTTGAAAACATATTTAATAATAAACTTGAAATTTTTACTAATTTGTAAATAAATGAAAAAATTCAATAATTTTATCAATATTGGTCCAAATACCATGAGATTTCACAAAAAAAATTTTGTAACTATACTCTAATGGTTTGTAGAATTTTAACGTATATTATTATGTAGCTTTAAAAAATCTTGCCTGTGATGGTAATTTTTCCATCTTCATTAAAATTGAAAATTTTAAAAAAATTCTGAATCTGAAAATAAATGAAAATCATTGTTAATCAATGAAGATTTGTTCAAATGAGCTAAAATTTTTATAGTAAACTCTTGAATATCTATTTTATCAGCTTACTAGATGAATTTTTAAGGTTTCATTTTGAGAAAGTGCTTCTAGAATCAGTTGAAGTTTAGAGAAAAACTTACGAAAATGTATATGTCCGATTTACAAAAATGTTGATATCTTCACAAGTTTTTAAACTTTTTTCATGAAATTTGCTCTGAGATATGCGCTTCAAGTTTTGTTATAAAATTTTTTTAGTTAGCATAGTAAAATTTCTTGTAAATCCTCACTAAACAGTGGGTTATTTTGAAAACATATCTAATAAAAACTTGAAACTTAAAATTTTATTTACTAAGGGGCATGCTATTTATTACGTAATTTTTACCATGAATACATGGTCAAAGGTAGTGATTATGTCTATATATTATTTTAATTAATCAGAATTAAATAAAATGATCACACCATACATGGATAGAGGTGGCTACTAAGTAAAAAATATTACGTAATAAATGGCACGCCCCTAATTTGTAATTTAAAATTTATCAATTTGTAAATTTAGAATCAGATCAATGTTTACTAATTTGTAAATTTAAAATTTACCAATTAAATCACAATTTTTGTTTAACAAATTTTATATACTAAACTAAATAAATATTGATTTTATTTATTGTATTTTATGCACACAAATGAGTAATTAACTTGTGAGAAAATAAAAGTTAAAGTACAAAATACCACTAATAAATTAATAAATAGGATTTCTGTTAGAGGAGCGCTATTTATCAGCTGATTTTTTAGGAGGTGGGGGTAGAGCAATTATCAGGTCCTATATATAATATATATAATGGGGGGATCCATAAATAACGTTATGTACCCCCTCATAGTAGCGCTGGACCCCCCTCTACTATATAAAAAATTTTTCAAAATCCGTATATTTATATATAAAATTTTACAAAAACTTGAATATATTGTAACACAGTAATCCGATTTGGATGATTTAGATACCATTCGATTCGTTTCAGTGAGACGAATCCAATGATACCAAAATCATTTCATTTGGATCACTGGATCAATAGTTATTCACAAAAAACTATTGATTTTTTAGTAATTTTATAAGAAAACATAATAACCAATAGTATTTGGTCAATAAAATTCCATCCGGTGATCCAAATGAGATGAAATTGGTACCATTCGACTCCTCTCACCGAGACGAATCGAATGGTACTAAAATCATTAAATTTGGACTACTGGTTCAATTTTTAGCCAATTTTTTCTAAAAAAATTACGTTATATTTTTTTAACTCCTCTACTTATTGAGAAAAACGTTATCGTTCGTCCAACCCCCTCTTGTATAACGTTATTTATGGATGCCCCCTAATATATATAAATATATATTTATATAAGATTACTAAAACGCATCACTGGTATTCAACATCACAATGATTTTCACCAATCAAATTTTTTAAATGCAGTGTAATATAAAGATCAGGTATAACATAAAATTTTTGTTGTTTTGGTATTTTTTTAAAAAAATACCTTCTAACTCAAAATTATATCTATGAAACCACCTTTTTTTTAAAAAAACCCCCCTTGTGAAATTTTACTATATACTATGCCTCACTATAACTCTAACTATTAACTCTAACTTAATATTTATTAGTTTTAACTTTTGTTTATTTTATTTTTTTGATATTGATCTTCATACTAGTGTTGAACACTAGTGGTGCATTTTAACAATCTTGTATTTATATATATAATATATATATATTTTTTGATATTAATGATGAGACCTTGCTCTTATCTTTATTAAATTTAATGGAACCTTTTTACAATTGAAAAAAACTTCATAATTTAAATCTAATACTAAGAAAAAAAACTTAAACATATAGCTAGATAAACAAAAGTGGACCTAGTACTTATCTGTGGCCTAAACCAACCAGAGTGGCCAAAGCTCACCTAGATTTGGGGATTAGTTGATATACTTGAAGGGTTTATAAAATATTTAACCAGGACCCCGAACAATGCAAGTCGAGGTTATATTTATGCATTATCCACTTTTCAGCAATTCTGATTGGCCCAAATAAGGTTCAACCAATCAGAATTGCAGATTTTTTTAAATTTTGGATAAATTTTGTAAAAATCTTATATTAAACCTAATATAACCTCTATATATATTGTTCGGGGTCCTATTTAATCCAGTAAGAGTACCAATATTCTACTTTCTGAATAGAGGTATTTATAATAAAGTTATTATTACTAGTTTGAGTTAAATGTGTAGTAATTATAGAAGATCCGGGTGTGGCGACATAAAGAAGCTGTCTGGTTGTCACCCCAAGCGGCAGGTCTAGAGTTCAAATCCCACTAGAGACAAATTGGAAAATAGGCCTGTGTTATAGTAACATTTGTTCATCGATCAGTCAGATATATTACCTGTAATCTTGGTATTACCATCTTGAATAGGAGCATCGGCGCAGTTGTGTAAGTTACACAGACAAATCCAAAGGATTAGAACAATTGAAACCCATTTGGCAAGCCCCGAGTAGGGAGGTAAGGAAGATCCTTCTATGGTGCTACAAAAGCCCTCTCAACCAGAGACCAGAGAACTGAAGAAACATACCCTATAGCAAAAGGGAACACCAACCTGGCTGCCGAAGTCGTACCAGAGGAAAAGAACCTATATTTCGGAAGTGGGTACCAAGGAAAGGGAGTCTATTAGTACATAAAGCCAGGCAGACCAATTCTTCCGGGCCAACTGGCTTGGTAGTTTGGGAGGGATCGGTATAAAGTTGGAGGTGTCGGATGTGAGTACTAGGGATCAGAATGAACCCTGCAAGAGCAGACGAAACTAACTGATCAACAAGAAGTGGAAGCATGGAGGCATGCATATGTCAAAGCCCAACGAAGCTCTGGGTGCATCCATATGGGAGTCTTAGGATGTTAAGAGGATCTGGGACCACTAGTATGGGGGCATTCACAAATAACGTTATGTTTGAGGGGGGGTCCCCCAAAATATAACTATGTAGGGGGGGGGGGGCCCCAATATAACGCAATTATTTTATTAAAATTTGTCTAAAGCTTGATCCAGTGGTCCAAATTGGATGATTTTGGTACCATTCGAATTGTCTCGAGGAGAGGATTCGAATGGTACTAATTTCATTTGATTTGGAGCACTGGGTCACGTTTTATTAACGAAATACTATTGGTTATTATGTTTTTTTATAAAATTACTATAAAATCAATAGTATTTCGTTAATAAAACGTGATCCAGTAATCCAAATAAAATGATTTTGGTACCATTGGATTCGTCTCATAGAGACGAATCGAATGGTACCAAAATCATACAGATTGGACTACTGGATCATAATATATTCAAGTTTTTGTAAAATTTTGTATATAAACATACGGATTTTGAAAAAATTTTTTATATAGTAGAGGGGGTTCAGCGCTACTATGAGGGGGTACATAACGTTATTTATGGATGCCCCTAACAGGTATAGCTGATATAAGTGCATGTAGTGGTAGATCGGGTTGGCTGAGCCTCATGATGCCATCCAACTACATCAGGGACTGGAAGCTTCAGTGAAACATGCCTGGATATTCGTCATTATAGCGGAAGTACAGTTGTTCGCACATTTCTGAATTCAGAACGTTAAATCCTAGGTCCCCAAGTCGCAGGAAAATCGGCTAGTTGCAGTAGCATGCAGGCTTGAGATACTTACCCAATGTGGTAGAGGCAGCTGCATGGCTTGAGATACGAACTCCTGAGAAGTACGCTAGTAAAGAACTGGGTATACCAATTTGGAAGCAGAAAGCGCCTACCTGGAATCACATACACCAAATTGGAAGTAATGATATTAGGAAATATGGGTAAAGTGGTGAACATGTGAATACTAATGGTTAGTTGGGGAAAAGAAATGTCCAAAACCAGGCTGACTATATAAATAGGAGTATGGTAGGCTCTGGTAGGTTTAGGTTATGGATAAATTAGTCCAAGTCTCGGTACTTAGTAGATAGTATAATAATTGTAAGCAATATATTGTAACGATTAGTATATACTCAATAAAGTTCAGAGACATGACCTCATCTTAATATTAAAAAAAAAAAAAAA
>QKWP01002013.1:0-10052 GCA_003550325.1 Gigaspora rosea | reverse complement strand
TCGTTTATTTTTCTTATTTTTTTTTCTTTTTTTTTTTTATTTTATTTATTTTTTTTTATCGGAGGTTTTTTTTTTAAATTTATTTTCTTTTTATTTTACTTTTTTTTAATTTTATTTTAATTTTTATCCTTTTTTATTTTTTATTTTATTTTTAGTTTTTTTTTTAATAACGTATTTATTTTATTATGTTTTTTTTAAAAAATTTTTAATAATTTTTAAATTTTTTTTTTTCAAACGGTGATGATAATCACCAGTTACACAAAGATAATTTATAAAATCTAAGTTTTTTTTTAATTTTTTTTCATTTCGATTTTTTCTTAAATTATTTAACTTATATTTATTTTTTTTTTATTATATTTATTATTTTTTTTTTATTTATTATATCTTTTCTCGTTTTTAATTATTATAAATTTTTTTGTTACATTCTTGGAACGGAAAAAAAATAGGTTGTAGATTACACGAATCTACATAAGTATAGTATAAAGATAAGTTTTTTTTTATTTTTTTCTTTGTTTTTTTTTGTTAGCTTTTTATACTAATACACTTTTGATATTTTATAGTGTTTTTGAGAGTTTTTCTGGTGCTCTTCGATTCTTGTAATCATACGGCGTTCTTGGTGATTTGGCGGTGTTTCGTGGTAATTTGACATTGTTTTTGAGGTGAAGTGTCGGCATTTTGGCGATAAAGTGACAACGTTCTTGCGGTAATTTGACGGCGTTCTTCGGTGATTCGACGCTGTTCTTGTGGAAATTCGACGGTGATTTTATGGGCATTCTTGTGGTTAAGTGATGGCGTTTTTGTGGTAAGTAATGTGGTGATGGCATTTTTGTTGTGTGCTTGTATGCGTTCTTGTAGTGAATTACAGCGCTCTTGTAGTGAAATGACGGTATTGTACGCGTTCTTGTAGTGAAGTGGCGGTGTTCTTGTGGTGATTCAACGATGTTCTTATGGCATTCTTCTGGTAAAGTAACGACGTTCCTGTGATAACCTTGACGGTGTTTTTGTAGTGAATTGATGGTGTACTTGTATGCGTTCTTGTAGTGAATTACGTTGTTCTTGTAGGGTAGCGCAGGATTAGAGCAGGATTAGAGTTAGAGTAGCACAAAATTAGTATAAAGTTTAGGGTTAGGGTAGTACAGGATTAGTATAAACTATTTATAATGTATTAGTGATATTATATATAAATGTAAAATAAAAATATATTATTAAATAAATTTAAATAAATATATAAATATAAATACAATAAATAAAGGGTGTGGCAACTTAGAGAAGTTGGTAAGTTGTCACCCCCAAGTGGTAGGTCTTGAGTTCAAATCCCACTGGCGACGCTTTTGAAAAATAGACCTGTGTTCCGGTAACTGTTTCTTGTCGATCGGTTGGGTACATCACCTGTAGTTCTTGGTTACCATCTTGAATGGGAGCTTTCGGGCGAAGTTGTGTCTCGTGACACAGACAAATCCAAGGAACTGGAGAAACAGAAACCCATTTGGCAAGTCCCGAGTAAGGATGTAGCTCTGATCTTCAACGGTGCTAACCAAAACTGGAATATTGGACCGAAACCGGGGAACCGGACGTTGTCCTTGGGGACAAGGTCTACCAACCTGGCCGCCGGAGTTGCACCGGAGGAAAAGGACCCATGTTGAGGAATTGGGGACCAAGGGGAGAAAAACCATAATGGCACCTAATGCCGGGTAGATCAACCCTTCCGGGCCAACTGGATTGGAAGTCTGGGAAATTGGTGAAGGACCGGTAGGAAAGTGATGGTGGGTACCGGGGTTGGAGCGAACCTTATAAGGGCAGAAGTAGGTAATGGTAGCGGTTGGGTATCCCCTGACTGCAAGTTGCTTGCCTTGGTGAGTGCGTAAGTTACCGAAGTGTAGGTAATACCTGNCAAGGTATAAATAAAAATTTTTTTTTCTATGTACTATATTTTTTTTATTTTTTTATTAAAAGCCATCAACGTCGTTAGAGCCTGAAGACACTAGAAATTGTACTAAAGATAAGTTTCTAGTTTCTTTCTTCATTTGTTTATTTATTTATTTATTATTATTAACTTCTTTACTTTTTTTTATTTTAGGCTTGTGCTTTGGTGGAGTACTTAAATTGGACGCCAAGAATATAGAAGAGGAATCTGTTGGACGCCGTGAATATAGATAAGGAATCCATTGGTGCCATCACTAGAGCCATCGTTGGAGCTATCATTGGAGCCATCGTTGGAGCTGTAGTTGGAGCTGTCATTGGAGCCGTAGTTGGAGCAATCTTAGAACTTTGTGAAGTCGTAGCGGATTTCTCATCATTTAGTAGGTTTTTTCATTTTCTTTGGCAAGTTTTTCATGGGTTTTTTCGTAGGTTCATCATTTAGTTAAGTTCTCAATAGGTTTTTCATTAGTTTTCACGTGTTTCTACAGCATTTGTGTGGTGGTTTCCCTATGGTGGTTGTGGTGTCTTACAACGATTTGTGTAGTGTCTTTATGCGATTGTGTGTGTTTCTTCGCCATTTTTGTGGTGTCTCTATGCCGTTTGTGGTGGTCTTTATGCCTTTGTGGTGGTCTTTATGACATTTGTGCTGTGATGTTTGTGTGGTATCTTTATGGTGTTTGTGTGTGTTTTTATGGTGTTTCTTGTAATTACTTTTATTATTTAATAAAAATTTGTACAGATTTATATATTTCTAAAATCTGCGCAGAATTTGTTAAAAATTTTTCTTCAACTATATTTGTGGGGTCGCAGATCTTCGCATATTTTTGATTATTATCGGGTTTTAAAAATCTGTGCAGATCTGCACCTAAAAAATTCTCCCGATGAGTGGTATTTGAAAATTGTTTAAGTTATATTACAAAAGGATGGTAGTTCTCCAAAAGATAGGAATATGAAGTGACCTGGTACAAGGTTTTCATATGGAAGGTAAATATGTGCTTCAGTGAAAACATAATCAAGTTGAGGATATGGTTAATAGAAATTTTAATATATTGGTCTGAATAAAACATAGGGTAATTTTCTAGTATATATTGCAAGAAAGAGCCTATAGTTTGTGGAGAAGTTATAGTTTGTAGTCTATAATCGTAGAGAAATTTGTTGTAACATATTGTTGAATCGTATATCTTAGGCGAGCTAAGATTGAAGCTAATATAGCTTCTGTCACTTAAAGAATTTGTAGGCAGTTCTATAAAATTGTTGTTTGTAGTTGGTAAACTATTATAAGATAATAAGGTAGGAGAAGATGTAGGATAGAAGGAGTCATCAATAAAAGTTGGTAATTGAAAATTGGTATTATTGCTAAAGCTTAAGTCAGAACTAGTAAATGATTTGAGTTCGAGTTTGTAAATGGTATTAGAGTTTAATGTTGTATAGTGTTGTAAGTTGGGTGTCGAAAAAAAGAGATTATTAAAAAAGATTGGTATTTGAAAACTATTATTAAATGATTTAAGCTCTATATTACAGAAGGTTGGTAGCTCCTCTAAAGGTGAGATTATAAAGTGACCTAGTAATAAGTTTTCATATGGAAGGTAATATGTGCTTCTGTGAAGAAATAGTCAATTTGAGAATGTGGTTTGACAGAAATTTTAATATATTGGTTTGAATAAAACATAAAATAATATTCTAGTATATATTGTAAGAAAGTGCCTACAGTTTGTGGAGAAGGTAATCATTTAAAGAGTTTGTAGAAATTTCGATTTCTTCATTACTAAAATCTTTTACAAGTAGCGATTTATCATAAGTTTCTGATATTAGGTAGTTGTTAGAGTTGGTTTTAGTTGATGGTAAAGAGGTATTGAAGGAGTGTTGTACTTTAGAATGAGATGAAGATATGATATCTGAAGTATTATGGTTGTCTTCTGCAGAAACGCTCGCCGTTTTAAGCTTGGTTTTTACAGCTGCGCAGGGTACTATAGCCTGCCCTGTACGTTGGGTCTGGCCGTCATAATCTTGGCCCTCCGCGTAAATAGGCTTTCCTGCCCACCTACTTACATCATTCTTCTCTGAATATGGTACACAAAAAGTGGAGAGCATTTTAATTTCAGAGGTGGCAGCTGCTTCTATGTTCTCTACAGAAGAATTTAGTGAAAAGATTGATAGAATTCTTGGGGTTGTTTTGAAGTAGAATCTTTTATATTTGATAATAGGTTATAAAAAAGAGCATTTGTAAAGTTTGGTTTAATAATATTGTAATGATTAATAATAAGTTGCTCTGCATGTAGTAAGTGGTTTTTGGTAAATTGAGTACGAATTTGGGCAAAGGTTTGTCTAGGGTTTTTGAAAATTTCAAAATAAGAAATAACTCTACCAATAAATGAAGGATCTGTAGTTTGTTTAAGGAGTTTGTGCATAGATTCATCATAAGAAAGGTTATATATATTATCATTTTTATCTGCAGTTTTAGGATATTCATTTAAGTATCAATAAAAGTAAAATGTATTTCGTTTGATATTTGATTCAGTGTTATTATTGAGCTTATAGAAGTTAGGAAGCTATCGTAAATCAGGTGATTTCTATCTCTTAAGGGGCTGCATCCACCCACCCACACCTGACACCTTATTAGCCAATCAAATTGCACAAAAAATTTATATATTAATTAATAAAAAAACTTTAATATTATGTAAATTTTAATCTACCAAACCATTTTAGATGATTTAACTACCAAAATGATTTTCTCAAAAAGAGGATTCTAACAAGTCCAAAACTATTAAAATCCAATTACTAGATCGTAAGATCAATCTAAATTTATATAATATTATATAGTATATTAAAATATTATATAATATTTATAGTAATACAAATCTATATCGATATTATGATCTAGTAATTGGAATTTTGTGATTTTAGATTTGTTAGAATCCTCTCTTTGAGTGGATCATTTTGGTAGTTAAATCATCTAAATTGGCCTAGTAGATCAAAAGTTATTTAATATTAACTTTATATATAAATTTATAATTTTAATTAAAAAATTTTTTATAATTTTGGCCGGAATTTGATAATTCCTGCCAGAATTACACCTGATATATTGGCTAACCCACCCACCTACCAAAAAATCACCTGATTTCTGTCAGCTTCCTTATCAGCTTCATTTGCAAGATCTGAGAAAGTTTGAGCTGGGAATGGTTTAGAGAAGGTAGCAGGACAAGTTATATTTTTTTAACAATTAAATAGTCCAGCATAGGGTGAATAATAGATTTAAATTGTTTGGGAGAACTAGAGGATAGTGTAGGCAGTGTTGTACATGAGACAGTTGGGACATATGTTGGGACATTTTGGGACATTCTGGGACAATTTTATAAATTGAAATTACTTAAAATTTTATTAAGATAATCTAATTAAATGTTTTTAAAAATGTGTTCAACACCTAAAAAAATATATAATTATATATTTTTTTAAATTAATTTATTAATTATTAAGGCTTGGAACATAGTTGGGACACTTGGGACACTGGGACGTTAGGACGATAGGACATGGCAAAAAAAGGCCGGAACAGTGAAAATGTACAACACTGGGTGTAGATGCTGGATATAGGTTGAGAGATTCCTTATAATAGTGTTGATAAGTATTTTGATAGGTGTGTTGGTTGGCAAATTCAGAGTTTGATATATTAATATTAAGAATTTCACATGCATGTTCATTTGCATTGCAGATATGAATATGGTAGAAAGTAGCTTTAGCTACTGCTTCTCTTTGTTCACTGAGTGAGATAATTTCAGGAAAGTTAAAAGAGGATAGTAGAAGTTTTTTACATTCAGTAGCTAGTGTTATAGCAACTTCATACTTGATATGATTGTATATTTTTTTCTTGTAGTTTCTGACAAGTTAGTAAATTATCTAGTATAAGTTGGAATGAAGGAATCAAACTATTTATTAAGTTCTTGTATAAAGGGTTTAAGGGAAAGAATTCTAAAGTTTTGAAAAAATTGTTGTTTAGAAATATTGAGAGCTACATTAATATTATATTTGGCATCATTTTGAATTTGAAAAAGAGATTTGTTAAGTGTATCCTCACTAAATGCATAGTGAATTTTGAAGCGAATAGGTTTAATATTAAGTTCATCAATAAACTTTTGGGCATGAATAGTTTGATATTTATTTTGAAAAAATAAGTGTATACGAGCAAGATTCAAAGCGACTTGGTTACAGTTACAGATACTATAAGGAGAAATAGAGCTTAAAGATGATAAGATTTTTTTGTAATTAAGTTGAGTAAAGAGTTCAGTTGTAAACTGAAGAAATAGAGATTTAAAAGTATTAAGGATAATACAAAAAGGAATTATAGAATTTTTGTCAAGTGAGGGATTTGCTTTATGAATTAGATCAAGAAGAAATTTAGGCTGTTTTTTAGCCATTAAATATTTTAAGGTATATTTGAATTCTTTTTGATTTTTGTTATTATTATTTTGAGAAGAAGATTTAACAATTTTGCCAGAAGCAAAATCAATTAAAAAGGGTTTAATGAAGTTGAAAAATTGATGTCCAAGAGTATTAGTATTGTATTGTTTTCCATTTTACTATTGATTGGATAGTATTTGAACCAATCAAAATCATTAGATATATCACGTTTAGGTTGAATTGGTTCTTCTGAATCAGTTGGATTGCTAGTATTATTGTTAAAAGTAGTGTCAGTAGGGTTACTAGAGGTATTATCTATGTCCATTAAAGAGTCTTGTAAATCTTCAGTTGAAGTAAGTAGACCAAGAATTGAAAAGAGAGGATTAGTTGAAGATTTTAATTTACTAGAATAAATGTGTTTAACAGATAGTTGGGTTTGAGAAGTTTGAAAAGTTTTATTTGTATTAATATTAG
Source organism: Gigaspora rosea (assembly GCA_003550325.1). NCBI lineage: Eukaryota > Fungi > Glomeromycota > Glomeromycetes > Diversisporales > Gigasporaceae > Gigaspora > Gigaspora rosea. The sequence continues at coordinate 3,266 of QKWP01002013.1, read as the reverse complement.
AGAGTGGCTTTGCTGAAGATTGGATAGGAAGAACAGTAGGTTGGGTTGAGGAAGTAGATGTTAATATATCTGAAGAAGTAGTATAGATTGGTGAATTAAAGGTTGTTGTTTGGGGATCTCCTTGGGATAATTGTAAGGTATTTTGTAAATTTTGAAAAATTGGAGTCAAGTTTTTTCTAGAATCTTCAAGATGAGAAATAGTAGATAAAATATTTAAAGAAGAAGTAGTTGAGAGAGAAGAAGAGGATGTTGGTAATAGAGTAGCACAATTTGTATAATAAACTTTTTTGTTAACAAGAATATAGCTTTCATTTAGATGGTGTTTATTGTTATAAACTCTACAGGTAATTGATTTAGAACATTTAGGGCATGTGTATTGGCATAGTTAAGATGTAGGTGAAGGTAGAATATTGTCAGAAGTTTGAGAAATTTGGTTATTAAGTTCAACTTGTTTTTTTCCTATTGCAATTTGAGTAAATTCTTTGTGAGGTTGATAGGTATTGTTTTGAACTGAAATAAATTTTGTGTGATATTTACGACATAAGCATGTAACTACTGATATTGTTAGTATTCAAAAAACTCTCTCCTGTACATCATCAAAAATCGGAAATAAACAAACAGTAGAGATAAAACACAAAACTCGTACTACAAGCCTAACTGTTACAGCGATATTTGGGCCTTGCCCACCTCACACAACATAAACTCTAACTATATTAAGGAAAAGGAATTACTCCGCAGCCTTCGCAATACCAACTTCCTTCAAAAACCTGTTGCCGACTATGTCGGCAACAACACCATTACATGAACCTGTCAACAACGACACAAGAGAAAACCAGATACCAATGGAAACCGATATAGAAGACGACCAATACTCCAACGAACAACCTAACAAAAAAAATTGTAACCGTCATACCACCCACTCGATAGAAACTTCCAATAAACTATACGCGGCTTTACTCTCAAACCCATCATTCGAAAAAATCCACTCAGAAAGTGGCGATCCCAGTTTACCCCCATTAACCCCAGAAATGACGTCATATGACGATCACTCATCAAAACAACCCATTTTAGTCAAACCCCCAACCCAGAACCCGATCCCTCCACCCCAATTTGTACTCCAACAAAATATTCCCACGCAGAATGATTCCAGCACCTCAAAACAACCCATTCTAGTCAAACCCCCGACCCAGGACCTGATCCCACCATCCCAAATTGTATCCCAACAAAATACTCCCACGCAGGTTGAATTCGGCACCTCCAATACTATGGAAATCGACTTAGATCAGGACCCCGACCTCGGAAAGGACACCTCATCGACCGGAACTATTACAGAATCTGAAGATATCCCAAAAACCTATAGTCAAGCACTCATAGGACCGGGCACTTCTACTACCACCCGGCGCATCCAACACCCTGATCTCATTAGAACTATCAAAACTTGGACCGAATCGATCCGGCTTACTTTATCTGACATGAAGACAGATCTCTTCGATCAAAACCTTTGGACCAAAGACAAGATCATCGAGGCCTTTGCAATGCCTCCTCTCCTTGAACAACTTATTAAACATAAACTGCAAACCAAACCAACCTTAGAAACTATCCCTCCTGCCATATAAGCTAAATTATTCCACAAAGACCGGGCCTTTTTCCGGACCTTTACCAGGCGACATGACACCCGTCCCCCACATCAACGGCAATTCTTCACCCTGCTGAATGATGCTACAGAAAAATTTAGAAAACAAAACGAAGCTTACGTTATTAACAAAATCAACCGAGACCAAATCTTTGACCTACTCAGAAATAAACTAGCAATTGACTTCTGGACAAACGAGGAATTCACCAACTTAGACCCATATGAAATTGCCCGTTACACACTATATCTAGCGGGCTTCGCAAAAATCAAAATCTGTCTAGAATTCGATGCCCTACGAAAATTAATAGCCAACATCAAAACGAATTTGCTACAAAAATTGCCAGACACACCTGACGTGATGGACAAACAACTCAAAGATGCTCTACCTTTCTCACTTCCACTTGAAGACCGTAGACAAATTCGAGCTGTCGCTATTACCTTACACCAAGCCTTCACCTTCGACCTCCTTCCCGAAACATACATCGCTGATAACAGGACTTCCTTACCAGCACACCCAGCCGACCTGAACGAAGCAACCAAAAGCATCTTTCCAATTACTACACAAGATGAATTAAAAAAGTTAGGACAACACAAACGGAGTCTTCAGGAGTACTACATTTTTAGTCATATACCCTCTATATACTTCGCCCTACCGCCGAAAAAACCTCCCTTACCACTAATCCCCCAAGACCTCACCCCTCAATTACAAAGACTATTTCCTTTCTACCCTACAAGTGGTGACCACTTCCGAGAAAATGTTAGATGCCTAAGGGCGGTATACACCTTCCACACCCTACCTAATTACTACTTAATTAGCAAAAAAAGACTACCGGCGAACCCGGAACAACTCGGTCTAAAGGAATTCTCCTATCCTATCAATAATATGGAAACACTACTAAACTTCTTCCAAATACTTCCTAAATTCTATGCGAGACCAGACCCTCTTCCAAAAGCTTACATCTCTTTTAATTACTTTGAAAAACTGGATCTCCCACTTGACCCAACCCAGGTAACAAAAGTAAACTTGACGCTACCTATTAAAACGCCGAAAGAGCTGACAATTGCTGCCCGAGCCTTGAGACAATATTACTTCTTCCAATCGATCCCCAGTGAATGGATCGAAATACCTCCCCCGGAGATCTCCTCAGATAACCTTCCCAAACTACCATTCAACAACGATCAAATTAACAAACACATAAAAGAAAGGGTCACTTTCCCTTCCATAACCTTTCCTATTACTAAACAACCCGATGTCCCAAAGGCAATTGAACTTCTGAGAGAGTTCTTCACTTTTGACTTCCTCCCTGACATACTATTCAACGTCCCCACTTTAACTCCTCCAAGTTGGAACCTCTTTGGAAAGCACCCTCCACCGACAGAAGACTTCGACATGACTCCATCAGAGTCAAACGAAAACAACTCTACCCTTATCAATGAGTGATCAACTAACACCACAATCTCAGAACACTCCTACCCATTTACAAATTCCAACACCAAACCAAAACGACTTGCATAACTTCAAAGAAAAAATAAACATAGCCACCCATAACATTAGAGGAATTAATAATCTTACTAAATTCCATCTCTGGATAGACTTCTGCTTACAAGAAAAACTACATATTGTTAGCCTTAC
>QKWP01002012.1:73846-85911 GCA_003550325.1 Gigaspora rosea | reverse complement strand
TTTTATATTAAATAGCGAAAACTTGTGAATATTGTATATTTAATAAATTAAAATATTATATAATAACAATAAATAAATAAAAATTTATAATTAAATTGCGAAAACTTGCGAAAACCTGTAAAATATTCAAAAAGCATGATTATGTGAATATAATAATTATTAATTTATATTATATCAGATATATATCGATTAATATCGATATATATCGATATATATCGATTACTATCACTATCGATTATAATCGATATATTGATATATATCGATACCCATCACCCCTGCCGATTACTATCGATAGTGATAGTAATCGATATATCGATATATATCGATTACTATCACTATCAATAGTAATCAATATATCGATACTATATCGATAAGTGATGCCACCGAAATTGATTTTTGAAAAAGGCCTATTTCGTCTTCATTAGAGAAAATTAAAATTTTTTATAAGAAAGAGCAAATAAAATTTATATAGATATGTTCCTTATAATTTCGTCTATTTAAAAAAAGTATCAAATAATTTCGTCTTTCAAGTAAAATAGGTCAAAAACAATTTCGTCTTTAAATTTTAATTTCGGGTTTTAGAACCCGAAATGCTTTCGTCCTCATGTATAATCGATATATATCGATTACTATCACTATCGATAGTAATTGGCAGAAGTAATGGGTATTGATATATATCTTACCAGTTAGTAATCGATATATATCTATATATAAAATTTGCAGATGCTAACAAAAAAAAAGTTTTACTAAATCATGCTTAGGCTGCTCCAATTTGAATCTATGTTTAATATAACTCCCCTTCTCTAGATTGAGCAAATCATGGGAGAGAGTTAAACAACATATATATATATATATAACTTTTAGATTCAAATTTCACTTTTCATATTACTAAAATGAACCTATACAGAAAGATCACAAAAATTAGAGTAGCTGCATGATACAGTTATACTAAACCTAGGAACATTATATAAGTTAGTTAGAATTAAATAGTAAAATTTTATAAATCATAAGATTTTATAGAATTTTATTAATAAAATTTTATAAAATCTTATTATACACAAATTTTTATTAATTAAACATGTACAGCACCTAAAAATTAGGGTTCCTCAAATTCAAATCAAATCAAATATTGGATCAATTTGAATTTGATCAAATCAAATTGACTCTGATTTAAATTTGATTTGATTCAAATATTTGAATTTGAATTTAATTTGAATTTGAATTTTTAATAGTAATTTTCAAATCAAATCAAATATTTGTTAAATCAAATCAAATTTGACATATTTAAATTTGATTAAATCAAATATAGTCAAATTTGAATTTGAATTTGATCAAATATTTGATTCAAATATTTGAAGATCAAATCAAATTGTAGAACCCTACTAAAAATACATCAAATCGGCAGGGTTAGTTTTATTTTACTTGAAATTTGGATAATAGATATATAATTTTGGATTTTCGATCAAAAAAATCAAATTTAAGCATCTTTTCTCCAAATTTCAAGTAAAATAAAAACAAGACTTCTGATTTAATATATTCTTAGGCTCTGAACAAGTTTACTTAGTGAATTAAGTTAGAATTAATTAGTAAAATTTTATGAATTATAAAATTTTATAGAATTTTATTAATAAAATTCTATAAAATCTTATAATACACAAATTTTTATTAATTAATTCTAACTTTATGCACTAAGTAAACATATTCAGCATCTAAAAATGCATTAAATCAGCTAAGTTATTTTTATTTTATTTAAAATTTAAAGAATAGATGCAGAATTTTAGATTTTTGATAAAAAAAAGTCAAATTTAAGCATCTTTTTTCCAAATTTCAAGTAAAATAAAAACAATTTTGCTGATTTAATTTATTTTTAGGTTCTAAAAAGTTTATTTAGTGCATGTAGTTAGAATTAATTAGTAAAATTTTATGAATCATAAAATTTTATAGAATTTTATTAATAAACTTTTATAAAATCTTATAATATACAAATTTTTATTAATTAATTCTAACTTTATGCACTAAGTAAATATATTCAGCACCTAAAAATGCATCAAATCAGCAGAGTTATTTTTATTTTACTTAAGATTTGAAAAATAAATACATAAATTTGAATCAATTATTATAAAATGCACCTATGGTGTTGAATACTATAGGTAAATTAAATTTGCAAATTCATGTAACAAAAACAAAAAAATAAACTTTTATAAAACAAAAAATAAATTTTTATTACTTTAGAGTTAGGGTGAGACCTGGAATGGGGCAGGGAGCATAGTTTATACCAAAATTTAGCAAAGAATTTTTTTTATTAGAGCCCCAAAGGCGGTTTCATAAGCAAAATTTTAAGTTATGAAGGTTTTTTCAAAAAATAAACAAAAAAAACAAAATTTTATGTTACACCTAATCTAAAATTTTGATTGGCTATTCTAATAGTTTTGTATAACATGGTGTTCAACACCATAGGTGCATTTTAGTAAACTTGATTTGAATTTTTGATCAAAAAAGTCAAATTTAAGCATCTTTTCTTTAAATTTTAAGTAAAATAAAAGCAATACTGCCGATTTAATGTATTTTTAGGCTCTAAATATGTTTACCTAGTGAAATAAGTTAGAATTAATTAGTAAAATTTTATGAATAATAAGATTATATAGAATTTTATTAATAAAATTCTATATAATCTTATGATTCACAATATTTTACTAATTAATTCTAACTTATAGCACTAGATAAACTTGTTTAGAGCCTAAAAATATATTAAATCAGTAGTCTTGTTTTTATTTTACTTAAAATTTGGAGAAAAGATACTTAAATTTGACTTTTTTGATCAAAAAAATCTAAAATTATATATGCATCTATTTTCTAAATTTTAAGTAAAATAAAAACAACTCTGCTGATTTAATATATGTTTAGGTGCTGTACATGTTTACTTAGTGCATAAAATTACAATTAATTAATAAAAATTTGTATATAATAAGATTTTATAAAATTTTATTAATAAAATTCTATAAAATCTTATAATTTATAAAATTTTACTAATTAATTCTAATTTATTTCAATAGGTAAACTTGTTCAGAGTCTAAAAATACATTAAATCAGCAGAATTGTTTTTATTTTATTTAAAATTTGGAGAAAAAATAGTTAAATTTGATTTTTTTGATCAAAAATTCAAAATTATGCATCTATTCTTCAAATTATAAGTAAAATAAAAATAACTCTGCCAATTTATGCATTTTTAGGTGCTGAATATGTTTACTTAGTGCATAAAGTTAGAATTAATTAATAAAAATTAGTGTATTATAAGATTTTATAAAAGTTTATTAATAAAATTCTATAAAATCTTATGATTCATAAAATTTTACTAATTAATTCTAACTTTATGCACTAAATAAACTTGTTAGCACCAAAAAAAAATAAATATAAGTATATTTAGACTCAGACCAGTCTGTATAAAATTTAGAGTCTAAGTCTGGTCTGATCCTGGACTGGACCTGAACCAGACCTATTCCGATCCTAGCCAGATCTGAACTGGACCTAATTATTTGTTGTTTAAGTCCCCCTCCTAAAAAATTTTGAACTTGTTATGTTAAACAAAGAATTAAATTGGAGTGGTCTTATGGTGTTTTATCCTGTATTTTACAAGTCTATTAGAATAACCAATCAAAATTTAAGATCAGCGTAATATAAAATTTTTTTTTTTGTTTATTTTTTAAAAAAACATTTATATTTTAAAATTTTGCTTATAAAACCACCTTTCTTACTCTAACTTTAAAGTAATTAAATTTATTTTTTGTGTTTTATAAAATTATTTTTTTGTTTTTGTTACATGGATTTGCAAATCTAATTTATCTATAGTGGTAAAACACCATAAGTGCATTTTATAATAATTGCAAAAAAAAATTTCTTGCTATAAACTATAACTCTTTCCAATTTCAAAGTTGACCCTAACCCTAACCTTAAATTGGATTTAATTTTGAACTATAATTTATTGTCTGGAGCGTAGCGACAGACTCATACTTTTACGCCCTTTGATGACCATAATTACGTTATTGATACATTTTTAATAAAAATATCAAAAACATAGTTGTTGCATTTTCCGGATGTAACGCCGCGTGTCTATATTTGCACATTTAGTGCAACAACAATACAGGTTTTACGCGTTTGTATCATGGGCTGATTCGAATCATTTACCCGGGTAACTAATTTATACATATCTAATATTGTACTCTTTTTTTGATTTTTTTTTTTTAAAAATTTTTAATTTAACCTTCGCTTAAATTATTTTTTTTATATAACTTCTAAGCCTTCGCTCAAATTACTTTACTGGCCTTTACTCAAATTATTTACTAAACCTTTACTCAAATTACTTTTGAGCCTTCGCTCAAGTATGTTTTTTTAATTTTTTAAAAGGGTCGAACTACATATATATGTGCGTACAGGTACGTACTAATAATTAAAATGGGTTCTTGTTAGCATAGATTCAAGTGGGCTTAAAGTAAATTATACGGGTAAGATGTATAATAAATTTTAATGAGAAATTTCTCAGAAATATAATAGTTAAAAAAATTTTTTTTAAAGATCCTAATGATTATGAAGCCGTTGTAGCCAATTCCTTCACAATGCGGATTATTTTACTTTGAAATTAAAATTATAAATGAAGGTAAAAATGGGTAATATCTAGGGGATAGTTAATTAACGGGGGTACAACTCAAGGTTACACAAATATATTATTTTAGTTCCAAAATCGGCACATAATAAATTTATAATATTAATATAAAAAATTCTTTCAATACTATACTAACTAGCATTTAATAAGACCCGTTGGTCATAGATCCATGATATTTTGTTCAGGCATCATATTCGTGACTTCTGGTAAGATTTCATAAGATTTGAAGACATACTTAGATTCACAGAGGTTAGATGTCACTCTTAAAAGGAAATTGCGAAATTAAAATAACATTGGCAACTTGAATAAACTTTAAAAAAACCTGATTACTGTTAACTCTATAAGAACTGATGGTTCTGTACATAAAAAGTTCGCTAATAAATTTATTATTTTTTTAAAGAACTATATTTTATACCGAACTAATATAAAATTTAAAAATTTTTAGTTCGCTACATTCAGAATTCGATTTGAAGTTCATTATAAAAAGGAGTTGACCGTATTCAAGTCTAAAAGTATCATTATTGGAATGATTGTTTTGACTTGTCAGATATTAATAACTCTGCATTATACGCCAACCTTTCACTGCTGGTCTGCAGAAATTCAGTTCGAAACTCGCGTAATGCCAATTCCGATTCTCTATTTTTATTTCGCTAATTGTAGACACCATACAGTATAATGATAATGATTATTGCAAATGTAATAACATGGTACAAAAGTATATGTAAATTTTAAGAGTCAAAAAAAAAAAACGTCGTTAAATTCTTTAAATATTAATAAAGAACAAGGCTCTTAAGTGGATTTTTCGATAATAAATGAGAATGTTATGTCCCATTATCGATCCATTCATTATAGTAATAACCAACGTTAAACATTCAGCATAACTCCAATTTTATTAGTAAATGAATGCCTTACATTTATCTTCTCAATCTCGGTAAAATGACTAAATTTTTTTTTTTTGCATAAACCAATATCTGCAATTTTTGATTATGAATAACGAATGCCTTACATTAACCCTTTTTAACTCTAATTCCATAATGATATCAAATAGTCATATATTCTATTGAAATCGTTATACATTATTCGATCCTTTATTTCCTGTTAATTGCTAAAATTAGAATTACAAAAGAAAGGCTCATGAATATGCATAAGAAACAAGATTACCTAGCATACTTTCAGCACGATTGGTGTTTCGTTCCTATACATCTAATGCTATAAAAAGTTGGCACAAATAATTAGCACATAATTGGTAAAAATAAATCACAAACAGTTATTTTTTGAGATGCTAAATTAATATTAATTACAGGGTTAGTCTGATTTCGTTTCTAAGCAAAAATTCGACCTCTTTTTTTTGTTTCTTCATTGAATTCTATGTCACTTTGCAAATTACTAAACAGCAAGTCCACATATTCCAATTTTTTTTTCCCCTTTAACTTTAATGGTTCGGCTTGAAACGCTTGAACGAGAATTTTAAGTTCTGATAATGTAAATGCCTTTTCAAATGCACTCTTAGCGCCATCACAATGAGCCCAGATCTTGAGTTGAGCAAGTGCAAGACCAAGATCTCCTGGCAACATATCTTTCTTGAATGTGAAAAACTTTGTTTTTGGATTGTTTTTTTTCGTGATGTTTTTTAAGTCAGCATTCATTGCTTTAACATTTTCTCGCAAACTTGATGAACCTTTTTCAGGAACATATTCCTTAAACTGCCGCCATGTTCGTTGTCTGCTTCGCATATATATTTTAATCAATCGTATCAATAAAAATTTTTCAACCTCTTCCGACAGATGATTTTCATCGTTAATATGACACTGGTGCTCATATGATTTTTGCAAAATAGTGTGAAACTGCTCTTTTAAAGGCCAGTTGTTTGTAATGCAATCATTGATATAGATCAAAATATCAGGTCCGTATTCATTATGTTTTTCAAACAATTGAAGAACAAGCGACTCTAAATAATACATAAATTGAACGAATTCAGCTCCTGGAATGATCGTTGTTTTTTTTGAGTGGGTATTAGATTCTTACTCCACATTTTCAGTACTTAAAGCACTCAAACATGATCTTATTTTTATAAAGTCTTGATGCGCCATAGTTGGTGGGTCACTTTTAATCAACTTATAAATAACCCATCCAATGATATATAGAAATTTCGAAGCCTCACATGATTCCAAAATAATAATGTTTCGGGGTATAGTCCATGATTCTGTTTGATCTATGATGAACTCATCATTATTTTGTCTATCGCGTGATTGCTTAAATTGCTTAAATGAAAATTTGATCGTTTTTTCCAACAATATATAAGCCACTAACCGCTGAACTTCTACATTAATATTATCTGGAACTAATAATTGAAAATTAAAGAACCAGTCGCCCGCACCCTTATAATTATTCAAACGACTTTCTAAATTTGTTAGCCACGTTGCCATCCATTGGGCACCTTTTTTTGTCGGAACAGAGTCTAGTGCTATTTAATGAATTTTTTTTGACCAGGAAATCAAAAGATCATCTATACTGCCATGATGTAGTAAGTATTCAATTAAATGTGCTCTTTCAAGTTGCAAATGGTTTATAGCTATATTTTCTGCCCTAATTTTTTCATTGTTGGAGGATAAAGGTAACTGTATCCGTCCCATTACTAGCTCATCATCCAAAATTTCTTTAAAGATTTGGCTGCTTATAATAGAAAGTTCCTCAATTCGAGTTTTGTAATGAATAGATTTCTCTTGATATTGACTTTCTGATCGTAATGCTACTCGATAATCTCTAAAAAATAAATCTTAGATTAATGTGCTTTATTTATAAAATTAATATGCAATGTCAATTTACCTTCGTTTTAAACTAGTAAGCGCACAACCTGAGCTATCCGCTAAACCATAATTTAGACTTCGTATTTCTGATGACATTTGCATTGTGACCATCAATTTATTCATAGCATATCCATAGGATTGAACTGTTTGTGTAGAGGAGTCACCACTCATCTCTCTGATTGTTCCGAATAACCCTTCAAGCATATCTTGAGAGATTCTTCTAGGTTGAATTACTGCACCTGGCCAGTTGCTAAGTACATATTCTATAATTTCAAGAAAACCATTAATAGACAAAACCAGATCGAACTGACACTGAGCAGAAAACCATTGGTTTGGAGTTTTTTTTTTCTTATTGCCCTGAATAAACCACTGTTTTATTTCTTTTAAAGTGTTTAGACGTGGGTCTTCGAGAGAGAATATGCATATCCGACTATGTGTGATATCTCGATACATTCTTGCATAATCAATAAATAGCTAAAAATTTATTAAACCATTAATAATGCTAGTTAATGCTAATCAAAATTACAAAATTTGATATGTCGAATTTTCAATTTTGACTTATATAAAAATTTAATATATAACCTGAGTGCCTTGAGAAATATTTTTTAATTCTGGAATTTCTGCCATTGCTTTTTTAACTTCTTGTGATAACGTATGTTCTGCAAGATCTACTCTCATCTTGCTCCAAGGCGTAAGCCAAATATGTCGTTTTGTTAGCTTAGTAGCCCTTGCCGTCATATGGTTTATAGTATGATCATATACCCCTTGAAAGTGCCTCCAGTTAATTTCCCAATTGCCAAACATTATCTCTCTTATATTTTTGTTCTCACTATTACCCGTATGACTTTTTGAGACATTATTTCTTAATTTTTTAAATACATGAGTCGGGTCATTCAAAAAAAACCATTTTTTATTTGTTACAGGATTAATGGTAAGATGCCACATCCAATTTTGGCTTTCATCATAGGTTGGACGAATATCACTAAGTAATGATTTCCATATAGTTTGCTCGACTTTTTCAGTAGTTTCAATCGTAACCTCAATATCTAAATAGTCATTTACTAGAATTCCACTATATACTCTACCAGAATACCATTCATTGTCAATTGTGTTCCGAACTTCGCACTGGTCATTAATATGCCAAATAGTTTTTGCAGGCATTGGAGGGCGTAAAGCAGATCGTGTAACATTATGATGAGATGGTTTTATTTCAGGGAGTTCAACTAAAAATTCAGTACGTTCTTGATTAAAAGAAATTATTGTGGAAGGTTTATAGCTTTTTTTTCCTGGTTTATTTGATAGCTGAACTTCTACTTTATCTCCTATTTTCCAGATTGCTGCAAACCAATCAAAGCTCTTAATATGCCTTCTATTTTCGGCTGCACCATCACAAACAGATCCACAAGTATGAATTGCTATACATTCGAGCTTGGCCGCCAAAGAAAAAAGAACTGTGTTAAGGGTATGAATGTCCATTGTTTCAATTGCAAAATATGCTATTGGGAAGTTAAAAGGGTGGGTTATTGAGTGCCACACTATTTGATGAACTTGAGTCGCTAAGGTTCGTTCACGATCTTTATCGTCCTCATCATTTTTTTGATTATCAAAATGATTTTGAACATCACGAAGATATTTCTCTCCAAAAGCTTCAATTTCTGCATTTTCGTCATCGAAATCATCATACCCAACATATCTATTGTCACTCTGACTCCATAAAAGTCCTATATAAACAAAAGATTAGTGTATATATATATATACTTTTTTTTAATCTCATTACCTTTTTGTATTTTAAATGAATCGTGAGAAAAAAAGCCTAATCGTGCATATCCCCACATGTTATTTGCCTCCATGTTAGCGATTATTCGCTCCACTGCACTGTTTTGCCAACCTGTATGTTGGTTGGTCTCCTTTATATAGCTTTTAAGTGTTGATAATGATGGTAACCGAATAATAGATTTCATTGCTTTATAGGCGGCAGGGCCCCTGCTATAAATTGATATTGCCCACCGAACAAACCTGTAAAATATACTTAGTAAATTTAGGTAATTTTATTAAACATCACAATTTATTTCTGCTTACATAGGATGATATCGCACTCCTTTCGGTTTTTCACTTTGTACACGGATTAGCTCCTTTAAAATAATATTTGGTACATCCTCATGTTCGTTATTTTTAACTTCTTCAACCACATTATGAATTATATTAGCCAATGGTTCTGATGTATTTTCTTTTTCCATTTCAAATTTTAGTTTTAAGCGATCATGAAGCTCTTTGACCAATTCTTTCTGGGATTTAATCGTCTAAAGCAAAAATATTTATTAGTATATAAGTTCATAAAAAGGTTTAATCTAATAAATACCTTTCGTGTATTCTGAACAAGTTCCGTTAGGATTTCTCTAGATGCATGTGCCGTTTTAACAGACTGGACACCATCAGTATGTCGTTTTTCAATTTTATATAATTTATTGCGTAATGTTTTACAATTTACGCATACATTTCCATCAAATACAAGAAGAGTACAGTCTACCCTGCGATAGGCTTCACTGTTAGTCTCTTTATTCTCCAGATTTGCTATAATCTCATGGTCACCTTTTGGTCCTAGACGACTAGAATATATATGGCTTCCTCGCAAGTAAGTAACTTGTTTAAACACTATATAAATTACAAATAATGTTATTAAGGTTATTAATCTAAAAATATACAATTAAATTTACCGTTGGTATATTGCCCTACACAAACAGATGATTGTTTACAAAATCGCATTATTGAAACAATATTATCCATTGTTGAGATTCTTGTGTTAATATAATTGTTATTTAAAATATAATCTTTGACTTCAAATCCATTAACAAGAATGGAACATTCTATAGGTTCTCGACACCCATGAGGAGCTTGTTTAATGTAAAGTTCTTTTCGTATGTTTTTTTCATCCAAAAATATAAGTCGCAAAACTTCTTCATCCTCCGTTAAGATTATGTTTGCAAACTCTGCATTATTATGCATTATTGTTGCTANCCTTTTGGTCCTAGACGACTAGAATATATATGGCTTCCTCGCAAGTAAGTAACTTGTTTAAACACTATATAAATTACAAATAATGTTATTAAGGTTATTAATCTAAAAATATACAATTAAATTTACCGTTGGTATGTTGCCCTACACAAACAGATGATTGTTTACAAAATCGCATTATTGAAACAACATTATCCATTGTTGAGATTCTTGTGTTAATATAATTGTTATTTAAAATGTAATCTTTGACTTCAAATCCATTAACAAGAATGGAACATTCTATAGGTTCTTGACACCCATGAGGAGCTTGTTTAATGTAAAGTTCTTTTCATATGTTTTTTTCATCCAAAAATATAAGTCGCAAAACTTCTTCATCCTCCGTTAAGATTATGTTTGCAAACTCTGCATTATTATGCATTATTGTTGCTAGAGCATTCTTGATAGAGAGTAATGTAATTATTTCAGCATTTTTGAAATAAGATGTATGATTTTCTCCTTTAATTATTTGACCAATACTTATTCCACTGCAACTAGGATTTAAAAAAATAGTAGATAGTGCAGATTTTTTGCCTTTAAAAAAATGTTTGCTTTTAAGTGCTTTCATCCAGGAAAAAAAAGAAGGGTATCGCTTTTGTGTGATTATGTCATAAACATAAACATGCTTCTCAGACTTTTCATACAATATACGTCCTTCTGCTGATTTTTTGAGTGTTTGAAAAAACCACACACTTTGGCCATTAAGATCAGGACGAATCTGTTAAAGCTGCTTTAAAGCTTCATCTTTGGAATCTTCCTTGTATTTGGAACGTTTTGTTGCTGGCTCATTTATTGTTCTTTCAGATAAAATTTTATTTTTCTAAAATAGCATATAAAATTAGTCAATTATATTATGTCATGATTGCATATAAAGATGCGAAACTAATGTTCTAAATATAACTTCTATAACTCAATAACACGTACCCAATATAAATGAATTTTTATTGAAATTATCTTTTTTTTTTAATTTATCGTTATATTTTGTTTGATAACAATAAAACATTATGATTTTTAAGATTATTGCCTTATTTTTAGTAATAAATAAATGTCTTTATATTCATCAATTTTAACAAGTTATTGATAATAAATAAATGCTTTAATTTGTCTACTAAAACCTACATTAATGATAATTTTTAAATCTATTCTAACATGCCCATTTTAACAGATTTTTGGTAATAAATTAATGCCTTAAATCTATTCATTTCAATTTCAATTTCATGCTATTAACGGTTATTTATTCTAACCATTTCTTACTTTCTAATTAACGCTTATACTACTGAGATATTAATTTTTCAAACTCAAAAAACTTATATCTGATTATTTAAAAACAAGTTTACAAATTCAATTGTAATCAGTTTATATTAGGTACGTGCTATTTCAAGATAACTTATGCTTTAATTCAAGTGATATTTTACCTTTATTCGTTCCATCTTCTCTATAAATAAAATTAAGTATGATATATGATTCAGTTTTTTGACAATAAAAAGACCAAATATATGGCTCTTATATAATTAAACACTTACTTCTGTATGTTTTGAGTTTCGAAAAAAAAA
>QKWP01002012.1:53203-70708 GCA_003550325.1 Gigaspora rosea | reverse complement strand
AAAATAAAAAAATAATAAATAAATAAATAATAAATAATAAACAAATAAATGTATTAATAATTAAAATAATAAAAAAAATTAAAAAAATAAAAGTAACTTAATAAATTTAAAAAAAACTATTAAAATTAAAAAAAATAATAAAAATATTATTAATAAAAAAGAATATATATAATAGTATATATATACATATATGCAATATAATAAGAATAAAAATAAATTCTAATTATTTTTTATTATAAGAATAACTAAAAATTTACTTTTTATTTCTTTTTATTGTTATTTTGAATTTTAAAAAAATGATTAAAAAAACTAAAAACATAAAAATTAAAAAAAATAAAAGAAAAACCAATAAAATTATTAAAAAAAAATAAAAAAAGATAAATAAAAAAAGGATTTTATAATTTTTCGCCTATGCGATGTATCGCCACCTATAAGATCATGGTGTAATGTGAAATCAAAACTACCCAAAATACCCTAATTTTCTCATTAGTTAGGGTTAGGGTGAAGTGAAAGTAGTGTGAAGGCAATAGAAGGAGGTTTATAATAAAATTGTGCAAGAAATTTTTTTTGTTAGAGCACAAGGAATGGTTTCATAGTCAAAGTTTTGGGTTACAGGCGAGTCTATATTTTGTCTCGATTTCACGTTACACCTGAACTTGCTTTTTAATTGGTCTATCAGGGGTAGCGATACATCGCTATAGCGATAAATTACAATGTCCATAAAAAAAATATGCTTTTTTTTATTTATTTATTTATTATTTTTTTGTTTATTGTTTTTTCTTATTTTTTACTAGCAAAAAATTTTAAAAATTATTGCAAATTATGTTTTTTAAATATTTTGTATAAATTTTTTGCAAAAAATTTGCAAAAAACTTTAAAAATCTAAATTTTAAAAATTATTGCAATTTTTTAAACAAGATTTTGTACTTATTTAATAAATTTAAAATACAACAAATTATTATTATTTTTTTTAATATTAGCCTGGTGACCATGCCATTTTTTATTCATAATAGTGGGTTAGTTACATTATCAAATGCTATTACTACCCCCGGCTTCTTCTAGCCTTATATCTAAAAAACAGCTCGTCCGGTTACTTAAAAGCACCTGTCTGTGACCTGCCAGAGTAGAATTAGCTTCACTATTGCCGAGATCCTTCTAGACCCCTCTATCGCTAGATTATTAGCTGAGTTCCACGGCTCGTCATGACCACCTTTTTCCTTATAAACTTCTTCCACCTAGATCCTGGCAGAATAGTTATCTAACTAATATCTGTGTTATACAACTAAAGAAAAAAGAGAAAAAACAAATTGAAAGAAAGGATAAAAGAGAAACGCAAAGAGAAGGAGAGAATAAAAGGGGGAAAGACTACATAATCTAAGCGAAAGACCAAAATAAAAAAAGTGACAAGATGAAAAAAGCATAAAAAAAAATATGGCCTGACATACATATACTCGAAAAAAAAGAAAATAAAAAAAAGAAAGGAAAAAAAGATAGTAGAATATTCAAGAATATTCTAGTGATAAAAATTATATAATACTGCGCAAGAAAACGCCTCGCCAGAGTATTATATATAAAAAAGAGAGTAACAGAACATTCTGGAATTTATTTTCCACAGATCTGCCTACTCCATTGCGCCACGTCTTATTACGCGTTCGTTCCTGCTTCACCTGCATGCCTTCTTCCCGATTAGGATAGGAACAACAATACCGATCTTTTGGAGGGAGTACGCCGAATTTCCCACTTTTCATCCAAAATTCCAGAAAAAAAAACTTCAAGCGAGAATATGATAGTGGGTGTACAGTCAAATATGTTCTTGTAACCAAAACCTTTAGAGAGTGTATTGAAAAACTCATTTTTTAATTCACCGTCTAGCCGAACTATAAAACCTTTGTCAACGAAAGAAAACTTCCACCAGAATTTCTTGTACCAAGGGCACCTACTACCAGTTAGCTTGCACAACTGACGCTTCTGGCTTGCTTGCCGAATATATAAAGGAGTCCCGAGGAAAAACAAAAAAGTTGACCTTTATAAAAACCAGTATTATAGTTGCTTCGTCTTTTACTAACAAAATTTTTGTTTTTCTTTTGCTTAGAATTTTGGACAAGTGATCGATGGGAAGAGTTAGCTTAATTTTGTATAAAATACAACAAATTATTTATATTTTTATTTTTAATTTTACAATATAAATTATAAATTTTAACGCTCCAGACTCACATCAGTTCCTGGTTCCTAGTATATTACGCAGATTTGCAAATCAATTGTATCAATAGTTTTTTTCTTTTTTTTTATTATATTAATTTGTCTTAAATATATGCCCTGAGCATGCCTTGGGCTAAGGTATGCTCTCTCTTATTGTGCCCTGGGCATGCTCTCTATATATAAATTATATCATATGTAGCATAGCAAGCTTTAATCAATTAGGGCAGTATCATTAATCACCTGATTATTTTTTATCAGAGGCCTACCCCCTCCCTCTTCCTTAATATATAAATAGTTAAAAAATCATCTGATTTTTGTTACTCCCCTTACTAAATTATTATCACATATCTGATATTGTACTACAGTATATATATTATTTGATTTTAAATAAATAAATTCTAAACCTACTTTTATTCTACCTATAGTAAAAATAATTTAGAAAATAAATTAAAAGTTAGTAATAAAATACACTTTTTGTCTTATAGATTAAACATTCCATATAATTATAGATTATTTACAAAGTTTTAAAAGCTACAATATATTAGATATAGAGTATATATAGAAAATATATAAATACATTCTATGTTCTATAACTTTTATACTCCATATACATATATTACTTTATTGATAGTTAAGGGCCATGACATATATTACGTAATATAATTTTACTATACCCCCTACTCCCCTCCCCCCTACATAAGAGAAATTTGATTGGCTATTATGAACTTCTATATTTAACGTAAGATTTTAGATACGCCCCTTCCCCCTAAAATATTACATAATATCTGTTACTACCCTAACAATTTTTAATTTATTTATGTTATTCATTATTTATTTTGTTATTAAATATGTATTGATTGATAAATAAACTCAAGTTTTTTTTAACCAGATACATATTGATAATAGTTATCAAAATTAATAAAATTTGTTTTTGAATTTATTTCTATTAGCCAACCAGATTTTGTATTACCAAATGATTCACAAAAATTGGCCAATCAATGCATACTAATTCACATGATTCAGATTTATAATCAAATGATAGAAGCATGCCTTTTGGCTCAAAGGCATGCCCTCAGGCAGTGTTGTACATTTTGGCTATCCAAGGCCTTTTTTGGTCTTGTCCACGTCCAAAATGTCCAAGCGTCCAAGATTGTTCAAAGCTTATACAGGCTTTAATAATTATTAAATTTGTCTAAAAAAGATTGTTTTAATAATTTTTTAAGTAATTTTACTTTATTTAATTGTCCAAGATTGTCCAAANCCACGTCCAAAATGTCCAAGCGTCCAAGATTGTTCAAAGCTTATACAGGCTTTAATAATTATTAAATTTGTCTAAAAAACATATGATTATATATTTTTTGAGGTGCTAAACACATTCTAGTTAAAATTAAAATAGATTGTTTTAATAAAATTTTAAGTAATTTTACTTTATTTAATTGTCCAAGATTGTCCAAAATTGTCCAAACTACTGTCCAAAGCTGTCCCATGACAACACTGCCCCAGGCATGCCCAGGGGGTATGCCCCTAAGGCATGCCCTGGGACACCATGCCCCCAACCCTACCCTCAGCAAAGTGAGTTAAAAAATTACCTTATTGTTATTATAAACTAAGTGATTCATGATGATTTATTACTCGTTACATTATTTATTATTATATAATTCCTTTCCCATATATCACAAACCCGCCTTTAGTGTTACGAATCGGGCAAAAAAACAATCGATTAGTTAGATGAAAATTTTTAGAAAATCGATTAATAGTTGATTATGTTTAACTAATCAACTAATCGATTAATCGATTAATCAGTTAATCGATTAATCGATTAATCAGTTAATTGATTGGTCGATTAGTTGATTAATAGTTAAATATCTGATATGTACTGTATAATCGATTAGTTAATCAATTAATTGATTAGTTGAAATCGTGGTTGTAATAATCGATTAGTTGCCAACTCGATCAACTTCGATTTTCGATTCATATCACTACCCGCCTTCTCCGAAATAATTGTAATCCATCTAGCCCGATATCCATTTCGGTTCGGTTAACCGATTAAGGATTTTTTTTTTCTCGGTTCAAAATCGAAAACTTGATTGGTCGACATAAATTGACCAATTACATGAATGTTTTGAATTTTTTGGCGTACAGTACGTGATTTTTACGCGTTAAGTAAAATCATTGTTTACATGTCCAGACACTAGATATATAAAAATATATATAGAAAATAATTTTTTTTTTTTTTTTTTTTTTTTTTTTTTATCGGTAATTTTATAGTCTCGAAATTTTACCGCTTACATTTAAGCATGGATAAAGAAAATAAGAAAAAGCTTTATGAGTATCTTCATAACAACTCTGTTACACCGACACCACAACCGAAAGAACTGTTGCCAAAACATCCTGTTCAAATTCCAAAAAAGCTCCCTAAACAACAGCAACAGCCACCACCGAACCTGTCATTACAAAAATCGTCGACTAATGGTGAGCAAGAAATTGACAAACGTCTCTTGGTAAAAATGACTTATGAACAAGAACAGGCTGAAAGACGTCGTTTATTGGAAGAGTTTAAAAAGAAAAGAGAATTGGAAAAACAAAAAAAAAAGTAATAACCTTTTCATAATCACTCATAGGTATCAAATATACAGATTATTTAAAATTAGATGAAATGTATAATTCTATTATATAGGAATGCAAGACCAACTACAATAATCACAAGATCAAAATCGAGAGAAGTTTCGAAACCTGAGCCGACTAATAAGATTGACAATAATAGCTTTAAAGTGCAAATACCAAAACTTCCTGAAAGAAAAAATATATATCAAACACCTGTTCGAAATTCAGAGAAATCTCAGTCACATGTAAAAGGGATAATAATGCCTTCTGCAGAAGTACCACCCACAATACCAAAGTATAATTTGGTAGCTTTAGATAGTGTTAAAAAAATCCAGTATACACCCAAAAATCAAAAATTGTTACCACGCAAAACTTCTTTCACGGGCAAGGAAGAAACTCCTATTTCATTCTCATCTATACACTCTTTTGGAAAAGCGCAGCGTGTATTGCCGTTAAGCAAGGCATTGGATAATAAAGATCATAATGATCAATTAAAAATGCAGTTGGGCATGAATACTATAACTAGAAATAATGAGTCAACAATACCAACACTCGATTCACAATTAGATATTACATCTAAATATATACGTTCAAATTCGACAATGAAATCATCTGCCAAAGCACAACGCGTTTTGAAAAAGAACGAAGAACCAGCTGATGACTATATTCTATCAGAAAAACAAATGACACCAACAAAGTCACCTTTACCTGAACCGTTAACTAGTCGCAGGCGTTCTAAAATATTTCAAAGTCCAGTGGCAAATGTATTCGGGAAAGCCAGACGTGTAAATGGGTCAAATTTAAAAGAAGATGATAAGGAAAAGTCGGATACAACACCTACAATGTCATCAGAATATACTACACCTACACAATCACCATTGAGAATGACAATATCTCGTCGACGTTCAAGGATATACTCTAGTCCAACTTTGAATATTTCAGGAAAACCTAAACGTGTTAAAATAATAGAATCAATAGAAGGTCTTGGTGAAGAAGGAAAAATTAAAAAAGATGATCTGGATTCATCTAGTACAAATGCAATCAATTTAACACCATTAAATCCTCGCAAGCGTTTATCAATATTTCCTAGTCCATCGGTTGAAGTGTCGGAAACTTCACAACAGTTTGTAAAGATGATAACGAACAAAGATCTCAATGATGACATAGATAAACTGGTTTCAACTATAAGATCTGATGAACTAATTAAATCGGTTGTTGACTCAGAAAATTTTGAAGGAATTGAGAAAATTTTTGACAACAAGGCCATATAAAATATATAAATAGTTTTCGTAACCCGGCGAGATCATTCAAATTAGATTGTGAATTTAAATTTTATATGTTAATCAATAAAATTGTATATGCTGGGTATAAAAACTAAATTTTAAATTTTATAACAAATAAAATGTATATATATGCCAGGTTAACAAAAGTTTGATTATAAAATATTATGCAGTATGTAAATATATGTATATGTACCTGGTGGGTAAGATACCTGGAATAAAAAAAAACAAAAATTTCAAAGAAAACCAGCTTGGTGCTTTTAAGCAGCATATATAAAAAGTCATGCTTCAGATGAATCCTTGTGTCAGATGGCAAGGATGCATTTGAGGCGCAACATATATACACCTTTAACCTAATCTGCTAACTTTAAAGGTTTATTCCGGTACCATGCCTATAGGGTACGAATAGAATTTTTCACTTAATAAATTTATAAACATCTAATCCGCTAGTATTTACCGAATGAACATTCAGCAATAATAAGTTTCATCAGCTATTATCATTATTCCTAAAAAATCTTTAAATTACTGAATTAATAACAGATAAGTTATCGAGTCGGAATAATAAGCTACCGACATTGAAACCAATATAAATCTTTATTTTTCACTATTAAAAATTTTCGAGAACAGTAAAATAATAATGATTAGCTACATAATGTAAAAATGCTTATCGAATTTACAGGTGATAAATGGAAAAAAATTCGCGGTGACGTGTAATGATCACTTCTGACATAATGTGGACTACGTACGTACGTACTAATCTTTTCAACATAATTCTTTATATTATCAGGTCGGAAGTGGTCGGCGATCACGTAACCGCGATTTTTTCTTGTCACCTCGAATTTACTTCAATCTTATTTTGAGGTATGACACGTCACCCATACTCAGAAATTCTATTGTATCATACCATATTTTAATCACGTGCCGGTCAAAATTCATTATCACCAAAGAAAAATTTATATAAATTTGAGAAACCATTAATTTAACCTTTAATACTTCACAAAATAACGATCAATCAATAAAAGTAAATAGTGAATCTAACATCAACATAAGATCACGGGTGGATTAATTAATACTACCCTGATCAGGGACCTGTCGATTTATATCGATTTACTTGATCGAACCAATCAGAATACAAGTTCCGGAGTAACGTGATCATAATGAAAAAAATGTTTTGTTAAAAATTCTGAGGCCAAATTTGTATCACCGGCCAAAATTATGTTATTAATTGTGGCCGAATTTGGTATTGTTACACTGCATTAAAAGTTGCAGAAATATCGTTTCCCTATGATTTTTTATATTGATCTAAATATGTAAATCAACAGGTCCCTGACCCTGATCCGTATGTGAATAAGCGGAAACGAAGTTTCCGCTAATCCCTGGATCTATTATTACTAATCCGCTTATGAAATCGTTTATGAAACCCGCATAATACCGGTAATTATTGTATTTAATAGGTCATTTGCTTTTTTTAGTGAAGAGAGGGATACTATATGAGGGGGGTATATAGAATATTAATACTATTGAGTTGATCCGACTACTTGATTAGTACCAAGATACTTTTCAAAAATGGTAGAATTGAATAATAACCTGATACTATTCAAAGGGGATACTTCTTCAAGGAGATACTTCAAGGGGGTACGGTAAATTACTCATGAAACTATTATAGATCCGACGCATCCGACCTGTAAAAAATGAATGCAATTCAAGTTAGCATCGATAAAAATCATAATCGATTATTTTTTAATTGATTATAATCGATGACAATCACATCTTCAGCTGATACGTAATCGATATCCACCCTATTTTAAAAATTTCCTGATGTATACAGTAATAAAAAGTCTCGATCTTTAATATTTTCTTATCATTATTTAGTATCGAAAATTAATTTTCATAAATGATCAAAACTGAAGAATATGGAAATCAAAATACAATCATAAATTAGTATGTAAAACTTTGAATTTCTTTTAATGATTTAAGCTGATTAAATTTTTATAGTTCGGCTAAATCAATAGCTTATCTGTTTTATTCAATAATTAATATATATATGTTGTAAGTGGAAACGTATTCGGAATTTTTATATAAAACCGTTATTTTATCATATGTACAGTACACCCATACCTTAACCCTAATTTAACTAGGCAATTCCAAATCCCGTTCCCACTTACAACATATCAGATATATAATACTGTATATTTTTCGATCTGATATTATAATTTTTTTGCCAAAATTAAACTTAATTTAGATCATGCATTATTATCCAAAAATATATAGATAAATTTTTTTTATTTATAGTTTATTTAAATGTTTTTCCGCTGGTTACAATTTAGAAAAAGTACAAAAAATATATATAACCATATATACAATTATTTGGATAACAAAATATAATACAGTATGTAATAATAATTATTTTTTTGATTAATTAATATATATAAATATATATATATATATATGTATATATATAACTTTTAATTATACAAAACTAACCCAAACAAGGTTATAAAAACAATTAAATTTACATTGCCTTGACGCTAAAGTAAAAAAATATCATACAAAATATATATATACCGTATACTATATATAATTGAATTGGTTTTTACTCTTTCATTTGGCTACATTAATAAATACGTTATATCGTAATATGTTTAATCAACTCAACTTTTAACTACAGTAGTCAATTTTTAATTTGAAATATTTAGTTGATGTTCGAGTTGAACAGACCTTAATCAATGTAATAAATTTGTAAAAAAAAAAAAAAAAAAAAAAGAAATATATATATACATTGAAAAAATAAAAAGAAACTAAATTTTGAAATAAAAACATTTAAAAGAAAAATAAAAACACATTCAAAATAAATATTTATAATAAAGAAAAACCACTCAAACCATCCAAATTTTAGAATATTTTTGAAAAAATTTATAAAGTGCATCTTAAAAAAAAAACAAGTCAAATAAAAGACATTAATTCTTATTTAAATCTTAAATAAATTGATGTATAAATTTAATTCGACTGCTTTACTTAAATGCCTAATTTGCGGAAAATCATTATGGGTCATATATTTGGGTTTTGATTATTATCCCAGGTGAAGTATAAATCCCGATCCCCGGACAAAAACTATGTAGTGCATAATTCAAAAAAAAAAAAAAATTTGGACCGTAACCTTAACGTCGTCCAAACAGTCTACTTAGCAATCTTGATAAGGTACCATTGTTGTTGGGTGTAACAGGTGGTACTTGGGTTACTTGAGTATTATCTTCAGTTAGCGAACTAGAACTAATGCGCCGACGCCGTACTGAAGGAGATTGTTCAATTTCATCTTCGGTCTGGTCATTGGTAAATTTAATAAAAAGGTTAAATGATGTCGAGATAAATTGTAAGATAAATTGTAAGATAAATTGTAAGATAAATTGTAAGATAAATTGTAAGATAAATTGTAAAATTGTTTATAATATTAATTTACCTCAAGATTGGTTAAATTGGAACCACTACGTTTACGTTTTGTAACAGGTATATCGCGCATATTTGAATATGCCGAGTTATAATGTGAAATACTCGGTCGACTGCCAGTTGAATTAGCACTATCAACGCTACTCCGTCGGCTAAATCTATTTGATTTCCTTTCAAGTTCTGCAGCTTCCAAAGCTATTATTCTTTTACGAATATTGTCTCTAAAAAATTTATTTATTTAGAATTTTTGGATATTGTCAAAATATAAATAAATTTTAACAGTTAAAAATTATAAACTTACTCTCCGAAAGACTCGTTATCCGAATTTACCATAATAAATTTCGCAACAACTTCTTTGTATACATCTTCATTTCCCTGTCCAGCTTTACCATTTTGAATATATTCATTCTTAGTATCTTCATAAAGACCTTTCAATTGAATCCAGTGGTCCCTCGTCCAAGCAGCAGAAGTTTGTGTTGATGATGATCCGGTTTCTAATACTGGTCTGTCTACATTTGTAAATGAAGCGGAACGAGATTTGGGGTTTCCTGGTTTTATAAACACTGGAGAAGGAGTACTAAGCCGTGAATTATCTGTCAGAGAAACAGGTGTACTGCCAGGTGTGTCTACTATATCATAGGTTTGACCGGCTGTTAGAACACGAACAGCATTTGCAAGGACATTTGGGTCATCAGCAGAAATAGCAACTAAATCTGGGTCAAGAATTGGTGGTTTATCAAATATAGTATGTCCACTAGCTATGCTGCTAGCTCGACTTCGTTTTTTTTCTTGTTTTTGATTACGGACACTAGTAGTTTTTGGTTTTCTACCTTTCTTTGGAGTAACCTTTTTTGTTGGAGTATCAACCAAATTTTTACCATTTTTTGTTGTTCTTTTTGGTCTAAGAACAATGGGTTCACGTTGTACTGGATCAACTTCGATTTCAGATTCCTCTTCATCATCCAAATTTGTATCATTTTTTGTTCTTTTTGGCCTAAGAACAATGGGTTCACGTTCTACTGGATCAATTTCGATTTCAGCGTCCTCTTCCTCAACCGTAACTTCATTAACATCATCTTCAGCTTCGACAGGCTTGTTAATGTTTTTAATTCCTGTAACTTCATTAATATCAGCTTCATAAATATCAGGTTCATAAACATCAGCTTCATTAGCATCAGCTTCATTAACATCAGCTTCAATTTCGACAGGTTTGGCAATGTTTTTAATTTCATTAACATCAGCTTCAGCTTCAACAGGTTTGGAAATTTTTTTAATCCTTGTAACTTCATTAATATGTCGGTCCATATGGATTACCACTTCCGGAACATCAGTTTCAGCTTCGACAGGTTTGACAATTTTTTTAGTCCTTGTAACTTCATTAACATCAGTTTCAGCTTCGACAGGTTTGGTAATTTTTTTAGTCCTTGTAACTTCATTAACATCAGCTTCATCTTCGACAGGTTTGGTAATTTTTTTAGTCCTTGTAACTTTATTAACTTTATTAACATCAGCTTCGACAGGTTTGGAAATTTTTTTAGTCCTTGTAACTTTATTAACTTTATTAACATCAGCTTCAGCTTCAACAGGTTTGGCAATTTTTTTAATCCTTGTAACTTTATTAACATCAGATTCGACAGGTTTTGTAATTTTTTTATTCCTTGTAACTTCATTAACATCAGCTTCTACAGGTTTGGTAATTTTTTTAGGAGTTCGTGTTTTAGGTTTGGAAGTTGCAGATATTCTACGTCCTCTTGGTGTTATATTTGAAGAAATACGTGGTTTTGGAGGAGGGCGTTGACGCTTAGCAGGTGCACTCACGATGGAACCATTTTGTGTTTCAGAATCAGATTCATTAAAATCATCTTCATCCATAATCCATTCACTATCATCTTTTCTTTTACGACTATATGTGGGGTTTGTATTTTTTTTAGGTTTTGTAGATTTGGCAGGTTTTACAGGTTTTTCTACCTTTATTGGCTTCGTTGATTTGCGTCGAATATTTTTGCGTTTTGGAGTAATTTTCACATTATTAGAATTTTTTTGAATTGAAATCTTTGGAGAAGTTTTAATTCTTTTAGCACGTCTGGATGCAATAGGTGTGATACGAGCAACTTTATAATTTGAAACGACCTTTCTTGAGCGAAGATCATGTTCTCGTGAATAATTAATAAAATTATTTACATCTTCAGTGATACTGGAAACATCTTCAAGGGATTCTTCTCTGTCACTTGGTACCGGAGATAATTCATGAGTATGTTCATCTGATTCAACCTGATGACCATGACCAGAATTGGAATTTGAATTGGAAATATCGTCGACATCAGCTTCGTTCTCTGTTGCAGAATGTGACCTTGAACGAAGGGGATGTTTACGTCGACGTTTCTTTGATCGTCTTCCACTCGGATAAGAGTATCGTGGGTAACTATAACTAGTCTTGTTTCTATAATCGGTTGACTCAATAAGATTCATAATCTATACTAGTTGACACTAGTCGACAATAGTGACACTAGTTGACAATAGTTGACACTAGTTGACACTAGTTGACAAATAATTATCTGAACACTAAACAACTTTAACACAAACCTTGGGCGCATACTACGTCTTGTTTCAGAAACATTGTGGGAAGGATTTGTGATGTTGTCATCACTTTCTGGTTCCACTTTTGCAAATTCCATCGTTGAAAACATATTAGACATATTTTCAAAATAATCACTTTGCCTACGTAATACATCGCCAACCTGTAAAAAAATTTAAAATATATTTATATATTTATATATATATAAGCAAAAATACATAAAAGTATTCTATAAATTATTTGATTTCTAAAAGTACCCGATTCATGGAAATCAAAGACAAATCATCATAAAACTCTGTAAATTCATCATCATCATATTCTGAATGTTCAATATCTGATCTTACAATAACATTTTCAGATAATTGTGAACCAGCATCTATGGTGATATTTTCTGAATCTACTTGTGACTTAGAAACCGGTATAGTAACATGTTCCCTCGAAAGTCCAGTATCTTTAATGTTAATAACATCCTTAATTGATCTATTTGACTTTATAATCTTTTTTTGAGATTCACGGTTCAAATCGTTCGAAATAAAGGGGACGTTCACATTTTGTCCAACATCATATAAATATCCCGGCACCGGTAGATAATATTCATTATTATATTGAGGTAATGAATTCCAATCACTTCCAAGATCATTAGTTGACACATCTAATTGATCGACATCAGCATTTAAAAGTCTAGCACCAAGTGCTGAAGTAGTTTGATTACCTCCAGAACTTTGTGAATGTGATAAATTTGTCTCATCCTCTCCTTGATAGCCACGAATATATGGGTATACCCGTTCTTTTTGAACGGACTGATCGTGAGCGACCTCTGGAGGAGTGTTTGGGAACGTATCATTTAACTCTTGAGAAAAGGGAGGGACTGAAGTAACGCTACCTAGTAAAGGTTCCTCAGAGAAATATGTACCTGAAGGAAGGTCAGATAAAAAACTAGAATCTCTAGTAATAATTCGAGATTGACTTTGTTGAGAATTAGGTACATTTTTTGGAGAACTTGTTGGTTGAGAGGTGGAGACAGTTGGCGGAGATTGAGCGTTGTCAGGTGTTGGATAATTGTTTGTTAGCCAAGCATTATTGCCAGACATGTAAGAGAGTGCATGTGATGAGGAATCTCGAGGCATATTTCTTTATATAATTTTGATATATTACACTTTAGCTTTTAAGTTATAGCAAAGAGCCAAAACAAATACACATTTTTCTATCTTAGTGTATTATGGAAAAAATCGCAAAAGGAGGTGAGTAAAAAAAAGCGTGGTGTTGTTTTGTGCGACAAGTTTGCAAGTTGACTTTATTCAATTTTTTTAGTTAGATTCTAAATAAGGAAGGTTGCACACCATATTATATTATATTAGTCAATAAACTGTATATTACTGTATATTTAGTTGAGTACAATTGTATATAAATATATCTATTGCGTAAAAGTGCTGCTTGTATTATCGTTACATGTATTATATAACACATACAAACAATTATCTTTGAACCTTGTTTTTCTTTTCAAACTTGATGTTGAGATCGATGATTCGTTTTTGACTCCTGTAAAATAATTTATTGGGAAGCTTTAATCTTAATTCCAATTCAACTTCTTTAGTGTTAATAGATGATCTTTAGTGTTAAAATTTATTATTAAAACATCATCTATTCTTACTTTTTATATATATAATCATCTGACCATCGTATACTTGTGCATTTGTTTTGGTAATATCTACAGATTTTTTTTTTTTATTCTATGTATATACAGGTTTAATGCTTTTTAATATTCGTCAGAATAAATACCGAAGCATTACAAGAATTCATTTTTACAATGACTAATACCTATGAATCATCGTTTTAGACAGGTTTTATGATAAACAAAATTAATTAATGTTTTTAATAAATAAATGAATATCTCATATATTTTTATATATATTTTTTATTTAAAAGTTTCAGTTTTCCAAACACACATCTCACGTATCTCACGTATCTCACGTGTTTGTGGTTTGTGATATTTTTTGAAATTAAACTTCGTTTGACGATGAACGGAATTTAAATATTCATAGCTCAGATTAAATTTCAGGGTCCTACTTTTAGATAATGATTGGCAAACTATTAGAAATTGATAATGTGATGAAATGTATGTACGACGTGGATCTCGTACTTTTTAATAAATCAGATTTGCCAAATTTACGTGGAAAAATTTACTTTCACGCCGTTCTACATATAAAATTTTTTTCGTTACAAAAAGTCTTTATATATATATTATTGGATAGTGCATTTCTATTTTGTATTGACATTACTTTTTTTTATGTAGGCTGTTTGAATCTCCTTTTTGGTTAACATCGATTGTTCTCGGTATTGTCATTACGTATCAATGCGTACTTTGTAAAAAAAAAAAAACACATATATATATATAATAATTAATATAAAAAATCATTTTAATGTACCGGTACGCGCAGTGTTGTACACGAAATCGAGACAAAAATTGAGGTTTTAAAAAATGGCAATGGCTCAAAAATTTTATTAAGATACTGTAGTTTGCTTTCGGTTCTTAAATAAATGTTTTTAAAACTTAATTTTACACATACTTTTTTGATATAGTTCTTTAGTTAAAAATTGGAATATTGATGAGAAACTCGTACAGGAAGTCCAAATTTCCGGTCGGAGTGCATCGGAATCCTGGCTGGCTGGATCGAAATTGATCAAAATTTTGCTAATGAAATCATATCCATTCATTAAAGTAAAAAGTGCCCAGTTGATAGTTTGGCTACTTTCCTAAATGCCAGCCTTGCTCCGACACGTCCGACCCGGAAATTTTGAACCCCTCAAGCAAAAAAATGGGACATGATGGGACTTTCCGGGACAGGACGGACGGAATGAGGCTTAACAATCGGAATGTACTGCGCCGGCTCCGCCAGGAGTCTAGACACTTTTGCAGTAACGTGACCATCACGTGGTGTGGCGTATTCGGATTAACTTTTTGGCTTTATTGTTAAGGTTTGGGTTAGGGTTCGTGGATAGCCATAGAGGGTCACTATCTATATGTAAAATCTCGTTCCGGACATTTTTATGTGGTTTTTAAAGTCGATTTAAACACTAGTTTTCGAGTATTTTCTCTCTTTTCTCTTTTTTTCTTCTTGTACACGTGTTTTGTTTTGATGTCGGACTGATCCGGGACGATCAAAATTTACGTTCTCCGATTGGTTAATCCTCATGCGCCACGTCACGTTACTGCAAAAGTGTCTAGACCCCTGGTGGGGTTGTACTGCGCCGGTACGTATGTAGGTGCTAACAAAAAGGCTAATCTGTCCCGGTTGGGGTTTTGATATTAAAATTATGTAGTTGCACTAATATTTTTAATTAAATTAAAAGCAAACTTAATTGTTACTATGATACTAATAATTATATATATATTTGATTATATACAACTAATCAAATTAGTTTCAATATAATTCAAAAATTAATCTTAAAAAACCAATATAGTTTGAATTTTCAGATTTTATAAACCTAATCAAAAAACCAAAATAATAATATTTAGGCAATTACTATTTGTACACTAGTATAAAATATAGGTATATATAATAACTTAAAATATTGTTTATAAAATCATCATTTGGTTTGAAAGCTTAACCGATAAACTATAAACTACAAACTTTTAAAAAACATAATTACTGTAACCGAAGCAAATCAAATTTTAAGATCAGGTATAACGTTACACA
Source organism: Gigaspora rosea (assembly GCA_003550325.1). Classification (NCBI taxonomy): domain Eukaryota; kingdom Fungi; phylum Glomeromycota; class Glomeromycetes; order Diversisporales; family Gigasporaceae; genus Gigaspora; species Gigaspora rosea. The sequence goes on along the minus strand of QKWP01002012.1, from coordinate 54,908 downwards.
TTTAAAAAAGTCAATAATTTTTTCTAACAAAAAAATTCCTTGCTAAATTTTAATAAAACTATAAATCTATAAAATTACTATTACAAGTGACTATAGCCTTCAATATAGTACTTGCAACACAGCACACAGCGACAGGGATTTTGTAAGTATAGATGCTGGTGAAATTAAACCATTTCACCAGGTAAAATGGTGAAATAGTTTCACCAGAATTACATCAAAATTTTATTTTGGTGAAATGGCGAAATTGGTGAAATTGGTGAAATTGGTGAATTGATGAATTGGTGAAATTGGTGAAATTGGTGAATTCGTGAATTGTTGAATTGGTGAAATAGTGAATTGAATTGGTGAAATGATGAATTGGTGAAATGGTGAATTGGTGAATTGGTGAAACAGTGAATTGGTGAAATAGTGAATTGGCGAATTTGCTTAGTCCTATAAATGGTTAATAGTTCTGACCTCAAAGTGTGCCTGTAAAAACATAAAATGTAAAAACTTGAACAAAAACCTAACCGAATTCCAGACTAAAATAATTCCAGACTCTGGAAATTCACCATTTCACCATTCCGCTGTTTTACCATTCCACCAATTCACCAATTCACCATTTCACCAATTCACTAATTTACCAATTCACCAATTACACCAATTATACCAATTCACTAGTTACACCAGTTTCACCATTACCGATTGGTGATTGGTAAAATGGTGAAATCATTTCACCACTCTGATTTAATTTCACCAGCGTAAGGGTTGGAGAAGATATGAAGCAGTGTGAAAGTGGAATATTACTTCACTAGAGCAGTTCAATATATATTTATTAAATGACAAGAGTATATTATTGATTAAAGATATATTTTATTTATTTAAATAATAATATTTAAGAAATATAACAGGACCAAAACATACTCTCAAATCAAACTAATTACACAAGAAATATTTGAGATTGTAAATACTCTTAACACAAAAATAATAACTGGCAAACAGGCTAGTTATATTATTAATACTATAATAACACCTATACTCGAATATCGAATTCACAACATTGTTTTGTCACAATCAATATGCAACAAAATCCTTGCAAGATATCTTACAGTTGCAAAACACAAAGCTAAACTAGCCAAATCTACTCCTAATAGTACAATGCTTAACCATAATATTTATGGTATCAAGAATATTTGGGATATTCAGCTACAACATCATACATCCAACTTTATCCTCCGACTAAACAACAAAGACCTTTTAGGTACTAGTACACATATTAGATTACAACAACTACAAAACAATTTATGGTCTATTACTAATATACTACTACACCCTAACCCCAAAATAGATGGAGCTAACAAAAATACTACAACTTTCAAAATTATCCTACTTTTAAAACACCTTGAATTATCGATTCATGCACATTCAGATATAATACAACCCTATACTATAGACTTACTCTATACACCACTTGAAAATATATTGCAAACTCATACTCACTATCCAATATTTAAACGTCAACTTCAATCAAAACATATTATATTTCTTGAACAACTTACATCTTTTGACAACTTAGTACTCCTTACATGGGAACATATTTCACCAAGAATTAATTCTCTCATATCAGGCAAGATACCTAAATGGTTTACTATACTAGAAAGTAAAATAACTACTAATTCCACTACCAGAAAACTTATATCTACACTCCAACTACCTTCAATCAACT